>QKQZ01010826.1:0-11099 GCA_003595255.1 Solenopsis fugax | reverse complement strand
AACTAAATTTCTCCGACTAAGAACCGAGCTATTCCGTGCCGCGAGAAATTTCGGTACGTTTCACAATTATTGCCTGCATAAACCAGCCTTAAAGCTAAGACTCCATGTATGCGGTGAGCCTGCGGCAAATGGTGCGGTGACCAATCAGGAATGTGCGTCATGTCGGAGCTTGCCGCAGCCCAACTTGCGCCTGATTTCTGATTGGTCACCGCATCATTTGCCGCAGGCTCACCGCATACATGGGGCGCGTTCCACTTAACGCTCGCAACGCTCATGGAATCATTTCATCCTTGTTGTTTGCCAAATATTAAACAAGGATAAATAATGCTCGCGAGCGTTGTGAGCGCCAAGTGGAACGCATCCATGGAGTCTTAAACCAGCCTTAAACCGACCTTGGCTGTGTTCGTAAATATACTGCCAGTACTGAAAATCTATAGTTTACGTTACATAAACTATAGATTTTTAATACTTGCAGTATATTTACGAACACAGCCCTTTAAGGCTGGTTTATGCAGGCAATAATCGTAAGAAATTGACCAATCATAATCGATTTATAGAAAAATTCTCGACTACGATTGACCAATTTCTTACGGTTACTGCCTGCATAAACCAGCCTTAAGAGTTGGTTTATGCAGGCAATAACCGTAAAGCTGGTTTTTCATGGGCGTCAGTTGACGCTCGAAACGAGCGTCAAGTGACGTTATGTTAGTTTCAGCGTCGACGTTCAGAAGTTCGACTTTTTCAACTTTTAAGCGTCACGGGTGTCACGCGCGAAGTGGTTAAAAGTGTTCCCTAGTAAATGAAATTGAAACGTTGCTAAATTAAATCCAAAAGCGAAATTGAGCGAAATGGACGATTCATTTCATGTAAGTAGTAAATTAATCAATAATATACTACAAAATCAATTATATATTTTCAATATATAAATGTATTGAAGAAATATATTTGATTTCAGCTGGTAAATACTATAATTGTTAATTTAATCTTAACGTAACTTAGTTAAAGTTACGTTAAGATTAAATTAACTCAAGTTAAAATAAAAGTTAATTTTGAAAATCATTATTTATATAAAATTAGAATATCGTAATTTTTAAAAATTGCATTATAAATAACAAAACAAGTATAAATTATCAAATAAATTTTCTGTTTTATTTATAATTTAAGTGTATATGAAATGAAAAAANAAGTTTATATGAAATGAAAAAGAAATATTGTTTTTTATATGGACATGTATTCTTTTACAATTTTTACATTTTATGATTAAATTATTAAAAATATGATCTTATGTATAATATAAAATATAACCTTATATACATATGATATATTGATAAAATATAATCCTATTTATCCTATTAAAAAAATTTATCATTATTAAAGTAATTATTAAATTTTAATAAGAGAGTGTCATTTCGAAATAACGATCGGTTAACTTTCCTCGTATGCCATCAAATAGTAAACCTCCTGCACTAAACATTCATTCTACATGTGCTGAGGATGGTACTGATGTATTATACTTTATAAAAGCTCGTTTTAGTGCAGATGGATAATCTTTTACAATTTACATTATTATATTTACTGCTGTAAAGATAATTTTTTTCAATAATCGAGGATATATTGTTAGATTGTATTGTTTGTTTTACTGTTTCTTTTTATAAAAAATTAACGTAGAAAATAGTTAATAAGTTAATGTTTAAAAATAACTAAAATTAAAAATCAACGCATTTAATTTAACTAAATTAAGTTATTAATTTTTTAACTTTTTGTTTAACTTTTAACTTTTTAACTAGTTACTACCCAAGCCTGTTAATTTTATTCGCACATTCTACCATCCACTCATAATGTTTTATTAACGGCGAACACATTTTTTTTGAAACTGCTCCAAATGCTCCAATAAATAAATATATGTAGGTTATGTGTATCTTTTTGAAGCAAAATTCTAGAAAATGACGCTAAAACTCTTTTTCATTGAGCGTCAAAATATCAACGCTATTTCTACTAATCTAACCTTACCCGAGCGTCAACTGACGCCCATGAAAAAGCACCTTAAGAAATTGGTCAATCATAGTCGAGAATTCTTCTATAAATCGTTTATGATTGGCCAATTTCTTACGGTTATTGCCTGCATTAACCAGTCTTAAACCAACCTTTACTTTGTGTTTGCTGGGGCCGCAATCGTAAGAAATTGGCCAATCATAGTAGATTTATAGAAGAATAATCGACTATGGCCGGTATTCATAGTCGATTCTTATTTCAAGATCATCTTAAGCAATGTCTTAAAATGCTGATACGGCTGTCTGATTGGTTGATAGCGTCTCAAGATGATACTTAAGACAATCTTAAATATAAGAACGGACTATGAATACCGGCTTATGATTGACTAATTTCTTACGGTTATGGCTATTATAAATCAACCTTTACAGCTTATTGGCCGGAGCATACACTCTTGCATAGCTGCATAACCATTGACATAAGGAAATTGATTGGTCAATTAGCACATGCATAAGGAATTGGACCAATCAATTTCCTTATGCATATGGTTATGTAGCTATGCAAGAGTTTGTGCTCCGGCCTGCCTTATTTCATGCACGATAGGCTTTAAGCTGTCCTGTGGTAATTTTAGGAACGCGCGTGTTCAACCGCCGTCACAAAATTTAGCATTGCGGTGAGATGTTACCGATGTTACCGATAGCGGGATCACGGTAGAAAGGGTTGAGAGGGAGTGAGGGAAAAAAAAAGAAAACAGAAGCTCTGTTACACCTCAGTTCGTGCAACATTTACGCGGGTTTGACGTTCGTGTATTCCTGTGTCTGTCTTACCGGGCACTCCGGTTTGTTTTTTCCTTTCTTTTTTTCGTTGCGTTGCAGGACACGCGTTGCCGCTTGGCGGGTACCCTCCCTCTGGAGTCACCTCGCGAATACACACTGGTTGTCGTCATCCTCGAACCGGCTGTGAAGGGACTCCGCAATCATGTCCGCTAGTGTCTCCTATCAAATAGCGAATCTGCTGGAGAAGGTAATATATTAATGATACAATCAATAGTGATGGGAGAAAGCTTATCTGTTCGAACGAGATCTTCCGTAGTACCTTTTTTTTTTGCGACATAACCTCGCAATTCATTGTGGACCCTTAAACGAAGAATGGCTGGCTGTTAACCTTTAGAGGGTCGCGTGGTATACATTGTAACGTCTCGAGATCAGTGTCATATTTTGCATTCGATTGTATATTAAACATATAAACCTGTTTTCAGAACCGCGTTTATAAAGATATTAGCATGTTTTTTGTCAGTCTATTTTTATCATTCATTACATGTAAAATAAGGATAAAATAACAAAAAAAGCGCTAGTATTTATAAGCGCGTTCTGAATACAGGCTACAAGGTAAATCAGTGCGATATGTCATTTGAAGGAAGAAACCCCTTTGATTATAGTTTCTTCATAAGTCAGAGATTAGCTGTTCTGAATGTGCATAAGTGTGCACTATACTGTTGGAAGGGGAATTTCAATATTAATAAGGGTCACCATAATAATACAAGAAGATAAGTGGAAGATAAATGGAAGATATTTTATAATATTTGATAACTCAATAGCTAAACTCCATGATTCAATTGATACTTTAAAAGCCTTTAAAACTGTTGTTAACAGTGTTGATACATGTTTCACAACAGTCACATAGCTGGTATAGATTTTATTTTATGAAATTATGTGTATAAGCTGTAGTGATATCTTTTTTTCATATTTGGAGGTAAGATACCAATGTAGGGGAGAGTGAGCTAAATCACACTGTTCCAAATAGGACCTTTTTAATTTAAATGAATGGTTAAATACAGTTAAGCAGATTTGCATGCCATTTTTAATCTAAAGTCTTTATAAGACATCGAATATATGACAGTAGTTTGACAGTTCTTTGTCATAACATTCCTAAAATAGACGCGAATATATATTTTCAGCCATTGTGCAAAAATTTTTTAAAAATTGGAAATTCTTGTAAATTATTATTTAAAAAATGTTAAAATTTTGAAAGGTAATTGATTTATATAATTAGAGAGTGTAAAGAGTGTCAAAAATATCAAGCGTTTTGTAATCACTTCTGTGGTTCATTGTAAAATTTCCAAAGTTTGAAAGGACTCTTGTTCGAATCGGACTTTTACATCAGAATTGCAACCTGATTGTAGCACTGATGATCGGCCGACCAAATCTAGTTCTAGAAATATTAAATTAGTAAAATATTATGAGTCATCAAACTCGAAATAATTGAACTTTATTGATTTCAACTCTAATTATATAATGACAATATCATAACATGATTGGGAAACGTCTAATTATATAAACTGTCACTAATTTTTTCTTTTTCATAAAGTTTTTATTTTTAACTCAAATTGCTCGTTTTTACTCAATACTAAAAAAAGTTACATTAAAGTCTTTTATTATAAAATTTTATTTAAAAGTCGGTAAAAATAGAAGTGTCCGATTTGTACCAGGGGGTGGTCCGATTTGGAACCAATAGTTCCAAATCGGACCGGAAAAAACGTTTTTACATTTTCCTTTATAGTTCAACACAGATGAGAGATACGTCAAAATGGTCTTCAGCAATAATGAAGAGAATTAAATTATCTTTCCAACGGCACCTTCACTTTTATGATCGGACTTTATTTGCGTCTTATAGAGAGCAAAAACTGCAAATAGGTCCAACTTACACCATTCTCCCCTATACAAAACATAATTTTTTGAAATTGACATTCTTTATTAAAATAATTTTATGAATTAAAATGTTAGGTATACAATTTTAAATATTTTCAATTTGTAAAATACTGTTTAAAACTATAAAAAGTATGAATATATTAATAAAAAATTGCTTCCCAAATTGCTATCTATTTTTATTTTATCAAATGTACAAAGGTAATGCCAATATAGAGCCAACACTGGTTGTTTGTATGTTATATTTAACTTTATTATTCAATAAAATTAATAATATAGACGTTTCGGTTCTAAACAAATGGTTTGGACCATCTATTATTCAAGAGTTATTAACAAACATAATAATAATTTATTTTTAAAACGGGCGTATGGTCAATTATTACAAAGTATTATATATGAAGGTATGCTATACACTCTTAACTGTTAAGTCAGCTATGTTTCCCATGTTCACTTTATTTTATCACTTTTGTCTATGTTATAATTTAAATTTATATTATTAAAATGCTTGTGGCATCTTTCTTTATAGCTGGTATTTTACTTTACCCATGTATGTTGGAAAAGATGCCAGTTTTGCAGAGCTTAATTAATTTTTTCTTCAAAAATTTGGAATATATGTCAAAACTTTAGTTAGTATTTTATTTGTATGAATAAATGATTTCAAGAATATTACATTCATTTTTTAATAATCAAAAACAATAAGATATAAAGGCTCGTGTATGCTAACAGCAATTTACAATTTACAAAAAGGTTAATAAACCGAGCATAAAGGATGGAAAGGCTGTACTTAGCTTTTTTCAATCGTACAATACAGTTAATACATAAATCTTCGTTAATACGCTAACAAAATTAATTCCATCAATAATTAGTTGTGCATCAGAGCTTTGAATCAGTCAGAAATAGCCTAATCTCCGCAATCCGAACAGATACATCGCAGATTATATGAACGAACTACCGATGCTGTAACTCCACAAATTTCTCGTTTGGAAGCGAGAAAGTGTTTGTCAGGCATCGTGTGTCAAATAAACTAGGCCTGAATTCTTAAGACGCTTTGATACCAGTGTCATTCACAATGTGGTCGTCACTATCAAATAGTCTAACAATTAAAAATATATAAAATTAAAAATTGAGTTGAAATACCTCGTTTAAATCTTCCGCAAATATGTCAATTTCCTATAAGACTGTCACTGTATCTGACCTTCTAACCGTATGAGTTCTAGAATAACACTGACCTTTTTATTGATGGTTTATTGACCTTTTTGTAAATTGTAAATTGCTGTTAGCATACACGAGCCTTTATATCTTATTGTTTTTGATTATTATCACACGCAGGTCGAATAATGCGTTATACATATATACCTCATCATTTTAATTTAAATGACATTAGGAATTATTTTGGAGAATGTCCTTCGTTATTAGTTAAATCATGGATAGATAGGAATTACAAATTGATAAGAGCTTTGTCAAAACTGCATTTTTTGAAACTTTGTAAAGAGAACCACATATTTCCGTCACATTTAGCACAATATAGTAATAAGAAATTCTCACTCGTCCATGATAGATCACAAAGAAAACTTGAAAGGGCGATATATAATTATAAGAAAAAAGTTTTAGACATTGAGATTTTTTACTTACACAGAGCAGTTGAGTATTTACGGAGGGAGCTTTCATACATAGCGTATAATATACATAATACAATATTCATACACCTTTGGAACAAAATCTTTAAACAATATTCATTCTTTTTCAATAAATGCCATCGGAAACAGTCACAACTACATGATAAAAAATTCACATGGTCATTAAAAAAGGAAAATGACAACAGATATAACAATATAAGACCTATATGTTACTATTATCTTATATTTAATACAATTAATCGTAGGATTAACAACTATATTGTAAAAAAACTAAATCAATCGGATAATAATAATAACACAAATAAGAATAACGATACGACTCAATCGACAGAAAGAAAGAACATTATCGTTTTCCCATACATTAATAAAGTTTCTGAAACTATAGCAGCGGCGTTTGAAAAAACTGAATTTATAATAGAATATCGGTGCCTGAACAAACTAAACCAATATGTCAAAGCACACAAAGACAAGAACAATAATAACAATAAGAATAATGTCATTTATAAAATATGTTGCAAAGATTGTGATGCGACTTACATCGGACAAACTAAGAGACAGTTAGGCACTAGAGTCAAAGAACATAAAAATAATATAAGACTAGACCCGTCAAAACATTCGGAAGTCACTGAGCATATTATAAATGAAAATCATATGTTTGATTGGGATAACACACAAATTTTAGACACGGAAAAGAACTTTTACAAAAGATATCTGAAACTATACACATAAAAGAACAAAAGAATAGCAAAAAATTTAAACAGGGACACTGAATTACTTGACGTAGCTTATTTTGACATTTTAAAAGAACTTTCTGTTATCTCCTTATAATATTTAGGCTGGGATATTACCACCACTTTTATCACAATATCGTCGACCTTAGCATTAGAGCGCACATCAGTCTTATTCTAGAACTCATACGGTTAGAAGGTCAGATACAGTGACAGTCTTATAGAAAATTGACATATTTGCGGAAGACTTAAACGAGGTATTTCAACTCAATTTTTAATTTTATATATTTTTAATTAGACTATTTGATGTGACGACCACATTGTGAATGACACAAGTATCAAAGCGTCTTGAGAATTCGCGCCTAGTTCATTTGACACCCGATGCCTGACAAACACTTTCTCGCTTCCAAACGAGGAATTTGTGGAGTTACAGCATTGGTAATTCGTTCACATAATCTGTGATGTATCTATTCAGATTGTGGAGATTAGGCTATTTCTGACTGAAGATTCGAAGCTCTGATGCACAACTAATTATTGATGGAATTAATTTTGTTAGCGTATTACCGAAGATTTATGTATTAACTGTTGTACGATTGAAAAAAGCTAAGTACAGCCGAAACGTTTCGTAAATTATAAGATTTTATTCTATGTAAAAGTAGTTTTAATATATACTTTCCATCCTTTATGCTCATTTTTTAATGCTTAATTCTACAATATAACATAATGAAGTTATTTCAGAAAAAAGGCTTAAGTGTGGTATCTTCCCCCAATTTACCTTATGTTAAATACAGGATGTCTGATAATTATTGACACAACGCTCGTAGAGTAAACTGAATAGGAAAATCTTGTACCATTTTGCAATTTTCGCAATAGTTAACGAGAAATCAATTTATGACTGGAGGATATAAAGATCTTTACTAATATGCAGTGAGAAGGACCTGGTTTATGGTTAAAACGTATGCATATTCAATTTATATGTATGTAATAATGTAATATATCTTCAATAACTCATGCAAAAGCAACAGCATAAATAGCATAATTTGCTTAAATAGGCAATTTTTTTGATTCTAGTTATTATTCTCACAGAGTCTTGTTTAGTAAATATGTAAACAAATAATCATAGCTCGATATATGCAATTGCAATTTATCATATAGAAAAGATTAATAATGAGCATGTAAGTTAAATATAAATAATATAAGTATAATCGATTCTCAAATTATAAAACTAACAATATGAGAATAAAATATTTTCATGAATGTTTCAGACTTGTCCTTCAGCATCATACAGTGTTTACATCTGTTACTTTAACCCTAATTCCTCATACATTTTTGATTACTTTACTCTCCACCTATAGATATTGTGGAACGCTGTAACTTTGACACGCTGTATCTCTAAAACAAAAAGCATATCTTTTAGCTCATAATATATGAAATCGATACCTCAGAGCCTAATAAAGATGATAAATAAGACTCGAATACAAAATATTTTATTTTTAATTACAACAAAATATCAAATTAACGCTCCTGAGATTTTTAATCAAATTGAAAATTATAAAGGGCTATCGGAGCAAAGCTGGATCGTCGTGTCATGCTAATATACACAGTATTTCAAATGTAAACGTTATCCTTTCTCAAATTAGTTGCTAGAACAATTTTTTTTCTGAGTATGTTCAGTTACAACAGAATGTTTATTAATTTATAAAGATTTGCGAATCAGCTCGCGTCCGTGTGATTCGGTGACATAACAGTCCAAAGTTTTCGACCTTTTAGTGTGTGGTTAGACAATGAGACACTTGTCAAACAAAAACACTTTGTAAATAACGATGTGTCGCTCATCTATAGCCACTGTTTATAGAGCTCTCCTGCTTCGCCACGTGCTTAGAAACTGTAAACGTCTATTTTCGAATCATACAGACGCACACTGATTTGTAAATTTTCATAAATTAATTTCTCGTTAATTATTGCGAAAATTGCAAAATGGTATGACTTTTTAAAATTTAGTCCGCTTATCTAGCGTGATATGAATAATTAGATATCCTATACATGTTTTGCTGAGATAAAATTTTCATGATTTACGAAAAAAATTCTGCGATCCTCCAAAAACGGTCCATATAATTTTATCAGAAAGATAAAGAAAACATTTATGTTTATTTCTTTAGTTTTCAATTAATTAAGGGGGTAAATCACCCTTAGGCCCTAAAATAATTTCCAAGTTTCCAAGGACTTTTTTGTGGGTAAATAAATAATTTTATTTAAAATTTGCTTAAAGAGCTTTATTGCACATACAAAACTAATTGTAGGTAAAGAATATTTTATTTTTCTTATGTCCAAAATGGCGGCGCACTGGTTCACTTTTCTGCAATTTTAAATTGGTATAAAGGATTTCAGACACACAGTTTGACTTTGAACAAAATACAAAGAATTTTCACTATCTACATATCAAAGACTAGAGAAATACGTAGAGATTTTTTAAAACATTGATTTTTCTCAAAATAACAGCTATTTTCACAAAAAACTAACATTGTTGCCTTAAAATGAACGTATAAAAATATTAATTGCAAAAAGAGTTTAATATTTCGAAAAAATCCTACGTAGGGCAATTCGTTACATTTTTTTTCTTTTGCGTCTCCTGAGTCCTGTATTCATTAAAAAAAAAAAGTTGGACGATTTGAAAGGTTGAACCTTCCCCTTCACAATGCTGTTATAGATAAAGCACGGAAATGTACTTGCTTTGAACTACATATAAAAATGTCGACCAGTGCCAAGTATTTCGAATAACCCCAAGCCCAGGGTAATTCGTAATCAGTCTGGAAATTTTCTGAAATTTGTGTTTTAAGATGAAAAAAATGTAAAAAAGCTGTTGTTAAGACTCTGTTTTATTCAGAAAAGGATAGGGTCACTGCACCAGTCAATGAACAAATAAGAAATTCACCATATATATTGTGAATTATAGTACCCACATAAAAGAGAAAAAGATATCCAATCACACAATACTAAAAGCTGCTTATTTATTCTTTAAAAATATCATATATTATCTTTAAAATATAAGAAAGAAATAATAGTTTTGATTTAAAAAGTGAAAAAACCTAAAAAACACCAGTAAATGACCGTTGAGCATCAATTAATGACTGATGAGTACTAGTGAATGACCAACGTACAAATTTTCTTTTCAAAATTAAAGAAATATTTATTTTTAATAAAATAAAAGTACATATTTAGTTAATTAAAACTTTTTTTATTTAATATTGCACGTAAAAAATTGCACATAACAGATTGCACAAAAAATATTACAAGAACAATATTCTTTGATATTAAACTAAGTTATGTCATTTAACCTTTTTAATAAATCAATTAATTATTTTTAGGAATTGATTTTCGGCACAAAAAATTTTTAAATTTTCAGAAATTAATTGATAAGAGAATATACGCGAGACTACACTGCTAAAAGAATTAATACACTGAATATTGAATTTCGATTAACTTTGCGAAATTGTAGGAATATTTATAAACCTCGACTGGATAAAGTAATAAATGTTAACATTATTAAAATGAAGCCTTTTGTTTTTTAATTTTTGATAGAATCTTTTACCTTCTTAGTATTTCTTTTTATGTTCTTTTTCTTTTCTACATTCTCTTTTAATTTTCGTTTTGCCAATCGCTGCTTTTTCTTTTCTTCTTTCTCAACTTCTTGTTGTTCAATAGTTTTCCTTTTTGCAACTTCCATGTCTTTCCATTTTTTGATGTAATAGCGAAAATATTTTCTTGATTGTTTTGTATCGCTTTTCGTTTTTTTCCTATATTTTCTTGACTAGGAAAATGTAAATGTTCTTTCCATAGTGCTTCATATTCAATATTTTTTTCTTTTATAATTAGATTAGAAACTGTTTCATTTGTAATTTCTGTAATATTTATAATAAACATTATACATACATAGAAATCTATGTAAAGAGATTAATTTGAAAGTAAGTTATAAACTGTTTATAAAAAATACCTTTCAAAACATCAGAACATGATTGCACAGAATTAGTTTGGCACTTAGC
>QKQZ01010825.1:0-17544 GCA_003595255.1 Solenopsis fugax | reverse complement strand
TATAGTTTACTTCTTCCTGTACATTGTTATAAATTTAATTATTTCAAATCATTTTCTCGACCTACTATTATCTTATGAGCATGATATTTNGTACATTGTTATAAATTTAATTATTTCAAATCATTTTCTCGACCTACTATTATCTTATGAGCATGATATTTAGTATTTTTTAATTTTTGCAATACAAGTTTTAAAATATTAATTAGAATGAAAGTGACAAGATGAAAAATCGAGCTGTCTCACGAATAGAAGTATGGCAAACTACGGACTCGAAAATAAGTGTGGCGAGATAGAGTTAAGAAATCATATCGTAAAATAGGTCACTTTAATACTGATGAGGTACCATCATAGTACAATACTTTTTGAATTTTTCCAATGAATTTTTCTACCCCTAAGAAAAAAACCGAAAAAATCCGCGGAAAAATTGAAAAAAACGAATTTTTTCCCAAGCCTTTAAAACTATAATTTGTGGGCATTATTTCCTTTTTAACTTTTTTTATTTTTATCTTTTGACATTATTTTTCATCCTTTTTAACTTTCTTCGAATAATTTAATACTTAACTGATTTGCATATAAATTGTCTACAGTTAACGAAATAAACAATTAGAGGACTCATATCCGGACGAAGGTTAAGGACAGTCATCCATTAATTGCATCACTATCGAAAAACTTTTATCGATACTAATACACGCATGTACAACAAAGATACGAAAGAAAACAGTATGTTCTCTATATAATGCGATGCGTGTGTTTTCTTAACTGCAATGTATTAATAACATCTTCTTGGTGAGAACTTGTTTTTATAAAATCGACAGTTGCGAATTTAAACACTGAAGATGACCGAATAGCGGTTAAAACGTTTGTTTGAACTTTTATTTATAAATAATCAGCACTAAAATCCAGCTAGACTCATAACCCAATAATTTATATTTATTTTGATTTTATATCCTAAAAATGTTTTTATATCTGCATTCATTTTCTTCAAAACTTCTCAAAAAGTGTTTTGGGAGATAGTTTGTCCCTTTCAAAAAATTAAACAACAGGTGGAGGGATTGGATTCTTAGTACGGTAATCAGAGAACTATTCCAATTCTAATTAAAATTCACTGTTATCATAGAAATTTTAACATTTTTTGTGTATAGTGATTGGACAATATTAGAAATTTGGCTATTTTGATTCCCCATATTTTCAAAATTACTCCTACATTCAACTTGAAATTTTCCTAAGATTAATGTCCCAGTATATAGCATACAATTCGATTCGACTTTCGAGAGCCACAAAATAGCCGAAAAAATGTGTGTTTTGCCATCACTTTTTAAAATATGAAATATTATTTTAACCTTCTGACACATTGGGTTTCGTACACCCACGCTGTTTACAAAAATGCTTGACATTCATAAACTGTAAGGGTTGAGCACAGGAGTCGGGGAATATTTCAATCAATATCCCCACTACTGATTCCCCATGATAACAGTCTCCGAGAGTCGACGAATTTTACACATTCGTATTTTTTTTTCAAGTTACGGGTGCATTACACCCGTAACTTACAGTGTGTCAGAAATGTACGTATTGCCAATTTCAAAAAATTAAATTTATCGCTAACAGACGAAAATAAGTAAATTAATAGCATTTTGTATAATTATGGACTGTATTTTTATACGACCAACGAGAGACTCCGTGTATGACGCGCATAGGAAACGGCGTAGCGGACGAGTGGGGAAAAATTGGGAAAAATGTTCCGTTTAAATAAATAAAAATAAAGTGTATTTTATTGTATTTTGTTTTTTCAAGTTTTATAATTAAAAACAAATGATTTCTTCTGTCAATTCATCTTTTCTTACGTTGAAAAACCACTTAACTTCACCTTTTAAAATATACTTTTTTGAAAATAATCGAAATAACAATAAAAATATTTTTTTCTTAAAGTACGTTCGATAACCTTTCAAAATCCGTTGGAAAAATCTCGCCTAATGGTTCTCTTCTCGAAACTATGAATTTTAAAAGAAAAAACCGTTTTTTTCGCGAGTTCGTTTCCTTCTCACCTGAATATTTCGAATATATTCAACTTCTCGACTTTCGTACCTATTCATTCTCCTTCTTGACCTTCTGGCGTATCGATTAAAAAGAAATGGTTCAAATTATATGCATTACATATCGAGATATACGCAATTGAAAATGATCGGATGACATACACTCATGTGTGACAAAATATCGAATCCGATATAGTGTGCTGAAGGTTAAATATGAAATATTTAAAAAAAGGGTAGAAATATGAAATATTATGAGAAAAATGTTCGGCAGGAATTCTTTATTTGAATAAATTATAAATCTTTAACAAATTCCTCAAATTTTCACACATATTTATATTCTATATCTAATTTCGTCCTAAATAAAAAATCTAATATAAAAATTAGAGTGTAATAATTTTTTTAAATTTTTTTATAAACAAAGCAAGATATTAATTATACAATTATACAAGATTTTATATAATGAAAAGTACCATTCTTTTTAATAATAAATTTAATGGAAGCATGTTTTTATGCTTCAATTCAATAATAATAATTTGGTCTGATTTAATTGTTTCCATTCGTCATTGTTTTTATTATATGCAGTATTATTTTATATGTGATATATACTATGTTGTATATTCCGTAAAGTCGTCCATATAAACTCGTTTGTTAGTTCTCGATGATAATTCGTCTGTAGTAGTGTCCGGGTTATTATTAATGTATTCTTGCAATACTCTGCTTCTTAATCGCTTAATGTGACGTAAGCGTTCCAACCAATTGGAAGCGTATGGATTATGACTGTTCTGCTTCAAAGATGAGCAAACCATTGAGGCCAGCTATAATAAATAATAATCTAATTATATTACATCATGTCTAATCCTATAAAAACTTGTAAGTAAGATTGGATAAGTTAATACTTTTTTTAACTAAACATATTGAATAACTAAATTAAGTTCAAGTTAATGATTTATAAAATTTAATCACGTTAAAAGTTACGTAAAAAAAAAACTAATTCAGTTAAAATAACATTAAGGTTCCTGTCTACTCGCTGCGCCCATATTGAAGTCGTGACATTATAAGCGAGAAATCACACATAAAAGTTTCCGCTATGACATTTGTAAATAAAGAGAATTTGGATAAAATAGAACAACGAGATCGCTTTAAAACACTTATAAAAATGGACCTTGACTTGATCCTTTTTCCACCTAACGGTCAGTAAATAGTCGTAAAAAGCATGAAAAGTGAAGCCTATTCAGACAGAAAAACACACGGATAGCTATTGAAAGGAGTGAAAAATATGCTATTATGTATAAAATTTAAGGAAACGTTACTTGCGGTCCATTTTTACGAATTTGGTAAATACAAGTCACATTTTCACAATAAAATACATAATAACGAAATGATATGCACGACAAATTTCATCGTCAATCTGTCACGTTTCATGCCTATTAATTCTAATTTTGTCCGTGACGGTACGTCGCTACCGTTAACGCGGAGTTCTCGGCTAATGCGTCAGGAGAGCCTCAAGACTAAATTAACTTATGTTAGATTAAAAGTTAATTTTAACAAGCCTTATATATTAAAAATGAGAATATCATAATTCTTTAAACTCACTAGATTACCCAAAGTAAGAAAACAATTATAGTATGGATCATCAATTTACAAATAAATTTAATATTTTCTTTGTAAAGTTTATATAAAATAACAAAAAAATATTTTTTTATATAAAAATGTACTTTTTCTTTTACTTAGGTAACTTTTTAACTTAAGAAAGAAAGATAAGTTGAAGTTTATGTTTTAGTTAGAAATAATTAGTTGAAGTTAAAAATGAAATAATATAAACAAGTAATACAAACGTTAATGAAATTTAAGACATTAGAAAATGAATATTCATATACTGCATTACTTTTCATTCATTACTTTTCATTTACAGGCTTGAACCAAGCTTCCTTTACATGTTAATTAAAAGTCATTAAGAAATTTCTAACAGTGTGGAACACGGAGTGATATTAAAGTTATCATAGAAATTATCAGACATAAATTTATTCTGAACACCCGATTGTCCACATTGCTAATTGGCTGTCCGAAGAGAAAAATTGCTCTGCGAGTGGTTGTGATCAATTGCCAGACAAGATGTGCACACTTTACTCGCTGCGCATACTTTACTTTTCTCTATCGCCATCTTGCCCCTTCTTGTCTAATTAAAATGATATCAATAATTTTCCAAACACTGTTTACAAAAGTAGAAAATAACATTCTTTGTATTCTTACCTTATAGCCTATTAAATTTTGTCTCAAAAACACATAAATTTACAAGGAAACTACTATAATTTAATACGAATGTCACAAGTGAAAAAAATTAGATAAAATCATAAGAAAATAGCAAAAATATATAAATTATGATCTAACTCAATAACGCAGCTACCTACTTCGCTGACTCATGAGTAACTTTCAACGACCAAAGGGCTACATTTAACGCGTCGATTGTGATTCCTGCATTCAAATCCCGCGATACAGGGGATACGCCGTCTTACCCCGCCATCTTGTCTTACCCCACTTTCGCCTACAGTTGTGATTTGTTAACCGCGCTGTACTCTCATTTGCCTAGCTTCGTTTATTTTTAATGAGATTTATTAAAAGAGTATAATTCTAGCTCTATATGTGCATACGCAATGTCAATATAATTAAAATGTCAAAAAAGAGCGATAATATTTGGATGTTATATAAAATTATAATTGTAACATAAAGATTTACGTGTATGTTTCGGGCTTACTTGCCTCTTTTTGCTCTTATCAACATGTGAAAGTATACATAAATAAAAATTCCGTGAAAAAGTTAATGTAACATAGGAACAAAGGTCGGCTTATACGCAATTTAACGCTTACATTAATGATGATTTACGATTAATTATCCATCTTATTGTGTGAGGTGGAGTCGTTGACGTGGATGTGCATCCTACGGTTCAAGATTATCGGGTTTTAAGAAATACATTGTCAGCAGCGATCCGTCCGTCGACGATGTTACAACACTTCGGATAAAGTTATATTATAATAGCAGAGACATCCTGAATGAAAAAAATGTGTCGAGACTAACAAATTATACAAAAACCAATAACTTATGAGCACAGAATTTTGCACTTACAGGTAAATAGAAAAAAAATGATATTATAAAACGAAGCTAACAACTTTTCGATCATCGCACAGAAATGACTACTTGTCTCCAAGATGATATTCGAGAGACTGCCGTTTTCAAATATCTGTACCGTTATCTTGCTAAAGTTTCAAGGATATTGAAATATGATTTGTCTAAAAGCTAGGTGTCTTTCATAAGATTTATACTATTTTTTTGTTCTTTAATATGTATCATTTCGGAAACAAGTCGTTTTTGGTAATTAGTTTTTTGTTTAGTCTAAAACAGTTGTATGTTCCCAGTCGAAATTGTGCTCGCACTGAATGATGTAATTGGAGACAACAGAATGTTTTTCAGGAGCTAATTTGATGTTTCAATGTTCTTTAATCCTGGTTTTTAGTTGTCTTTTTGATTGACCGACGTATGAGGCATCACAATTTTTACATGCTATTCTATAAACAATATTGTTGTTATTTAAGTGCGGGATGCTGTCTTTTTGTACTTTTACAATTCTGTTTAATTTGTTGAGACATCGATATCCAAAAGAATAATTGTTGTCTATTTTTTTTAGTTATGGCTTCCGTCGTCCCTTGTATGTATGGCATGGCTAATCGAACTTTTTCACGGAATTTTTATTTATGTATACTTTCACATGTTGATAAGAGGCCAGTAAGCCCGAAACGTACATGTAAACCTTTATGTTACAATTATATTTTTATATTATCCAAATATTATCGCTCTTTTTTTACCTTTTAATTATATTGAGATTTATTGACTTTTTATAATTTTATTATTTTTTAACTTAATTAATAATTACCTAATCCAGTTCGCGTACTATGAAATTGTTCGGAATAAACTCCGATCGGAATTACTCAATTATTGCCCAACTTTCTATTGTGTTTTCTAGAAGAAACGGAATAAGTCCGATCGGAATTCATTTCGAACAGTCCCATAATACATACCCTGCTTGTATGATACCTACATTAGCATGTAGAGCAAGTTGTCGTGAAAGAATAGCCAAATTTTGATCGGAAATAATTTTAGGCTCGCTATGACCAATATGTTCAGCTAATTCTTCTCGTGCTTGCACTGTAACCTGATTAGTGCCATGGTCTAAAGGTTGTATCACGACACAGGCATAATTAAATTGACCCTAAGAGAAAATAATAAAAATAAATTATACATACAACAAATTTATAGACATTTTAGATGTTTTAATCTTATGTACCTTAACTGTCTGTATATTGTATGGTTCATCAGATTCGTTGTATACAAGTGTTACGTAATTATTCCCAATATGTGTTTTTTTAGATGTACATTTTGGGTCACTTGTTTTTGTAGGCATTAATGTTGCAACATGAAAAGCAACCTAGGTTTTCAAATAATACCATTATTTAAAAAATCGAGAATAATAGATTAATTTACACAATATTGATTACAAACCTGTGTAACATCATCTTGCCAAATATAAGCAAACTCTCCATTCTCACCATTACGATCTAATCCACCTAAAAATACATTTTCATCAACATCTTTTAGTTGAACTAATGTTCCTAAACGTTTCAAAAATTCAGTGTAACGAAGGGAGCCATGTTGATTTGCTAAAATTTCAATTTCATTCGAAGCTTGTCCCAAACCGACATAAAGTACTCCAATTTTGTGAGTTTCATACGGCTGTATTCTATCTAAATTTGTCACGGCGCGTTGTATAGCTGTTGTCTGTGGAACCAATAAAGGCTTTTCTGTGGTAGTGCCAAAGTGCGCTGCATGATAAAGTTGAAGAAATACAAAACTGTAATAGACAAGACAACGCATGTCAATTTCTATATTCTAGAAAATCATTTTTAAATTATAAAATATTATAAAATATGAACAAATTTATATCATAGTTCCATAATAAATACAGTACCTCGGATTAATTCCTGTCCGCGGTGGATCTTTTACTCGAGGGGAATTACCTCGTCGCATGTTATCCCATTCTCGTGATTTTTTTACTGGACTCATAACAGAGATTGTGTGGCCTCTATCGCGGAAAGGTATAGGTAAAGGAGGTAATGTAGACGGATCTGGCCTTTCATCTTTCTATTAAAATAAATCATCAATTACAATTACTGTAGAGCAACTATCCCAATTACTGTGCCACTTTAAGCACATTGGCAGTTGATATGCTCATTTGATAGTTTTCTAAATATAACATTTTTTATCATTAATAATAAACATAATAAACATTCTTTTTCATTATTTAAGTAAAAACTTTAATATACACATATATACTGCCTCTCTATCACTCCCTGTTATTGCCGTATGTATCTATCTTTACAGCACCGAAATTTAATACACGGTATCACAATAGTTTAATGAAAAGTGAAACATTTCACAAAAGTTGTACTTGAAATCTTATAGGAAAATTGTTATTTACTGAAAAAAATCTGAAAAATTTTCTGAAACATTGCTAATTGTAATCCTCTTGGAATTGTAATATAATAAATTTAAATATAATTTCTGAAGTATTTAGGTCATTTACGAAATAAAATGGTATGAGCATCTTATAGCTTTGTCTGAAAATGGAACTTTTAAAGGTATTAATGAACTACAGTCTGGGACCATGTCATCAATAATGTGGGACAGAGGACAACGGCGATGACAAAAGATGCGTTTAACGCGAGACTTCACTTCGGTGTTTGTTCGTTTCATTGCGAAAGTCCAGTCAACGTTTGTTTACGCGTTCGTGTTTCCTTCCGAAGATCTCACAATTGGGGGCTCGTAGCCGGGATATTCCGCGAATTCACGGGATCTCGGTCGGGACAGTGAACGAGAAAGTCGAAGTTTTGTGAGAATTACGACGGTCAATGTGCGTGTCTGTGCGTGTCGAATAAGCGGTTCGGTGCGACGGAAGCTGGAAGATTTGCGAGTGACGACGTCGAGGTCGACGACGACGACGTCAACGACGACGATGAAACAGTGATAGTAAGGACAAGACAAGATGGCTCCTACAATGACAGACGAATTAGACGTTATGTCGACCGTTGAACTGTCGAAGAAACTCGAAGAACTCGGTATTCCAACGACGGGCAGTAAAGCCGTTCTACGCGAGAGACTCCGTAGAGCTTCAGAACCTTTGGAGGGGACGAATCAAACTGCGGATCAGAGGGATTTTGCGACGGAGAACGAAGAAAACATCGATATTCTGTCGAAGAAAGAGCTCGTGCAACGACTGCGTAAATTAAAATTGCCCATAACGGGATTAAAAGCGACGCTTCGGGAGAGATTGCGTGCAGCTTTGCAGAGAGGTGAGAGCGACGAAGAGGAAGACGAGGGTGAAGGTGAGGACGTAGACGTCGTAGATGAAGCAGCAGACGGCCATATTAGTGGCGTTTCTAGACGCCACGATCGTGAATCGTTTGCATCGAGGGCGCAGCGAAGCGCGTTATCGCCATCACGCTTCGACCATGTGGATTACGAAGCAGAGCGAGAACGTAACTCTTATGGAGCAAGATCGGGGCTCGTATTGACATACAAAGACGTCGAAGATGCTCTTACACCTTTTAGTGGTGACGGTACACAGAATGTGCAGCATTGGTTTTCATCATTTGAAGAGACTGCTGATTTATGCCGGTGGACGGATGTGCAGAAAATCATTTATGTCAAGAGACTATTACGAGGCTCAACTAAACTCTTTATGAATTTCGAGAGTCAAGCGCAATTTTTTGAAATTTTGAAACAAGCGTTGATTCAAGAATTTAGTAAGACATTAAACAGCCGTCAAGTGCATAAAGAACTCAGTGCAATTTCGAAGAAGTTCATCCGAGACATACCAAGAATACGTCTATCGCGTACGTGAGTAAAATCATAGACGAATGGATTGATAAGGGGATAGTTCGTCCAAGCAGCTCAGAATACGCTAGTCCTATCGTTTTAGTAGAGAAGAAAGATGGTAAGTCAAGACTATGTGTCGATTTTCGCAAACTTAATCGTAAAGTTGTAAGAGACAGGTACCCTTTACCCTTAATTGAAGACCAATTAGATAGATTATCCGAGGCGATAATTTACTGCACCCTTGATTTAAAGGATGCCTTCTTCTACGTGCCTTTGGACGAGAAAATCATCCATTATACTTCTTTCGTAACACCGGACAATACGAATTTTTGAGAGTACCTTTCGGGCTATATAATTCTCCGGCGGTGTTTCAACGGCACATTAGAACTGTATTCCAAGAATTGACGGCGAAGGGAATAGTTTTAATCTATCTGGACGATCTTATAATTCCGGCGAAAGAAGAAGAAGAATGTTTGTTTAAGTTGAAGTTGGTTCTTGAAACAGCTAGCAAATACAGTTTAAGAATAAACTGGAGGAAATGTAATTTACTGGTACGACGTGTGGAATACCTTGGTCACATAGTGGAGTCAGGAACGGTGAGGCTCACTGAGAAGAAAATAGCAGCAGTAGCATGATTTCCCAAACCTACGAATTGCAAAGCAGTACAATGCTTTCTTGGATTATCAGGATATGTTCGCAAGTTTATTCCCCAGTATACCTTAATAGCGCGACCTCTGTCACAATTATTGAGGAAAGAAGAAAAATTTGTGTTTGGAGACGAACAAGAACGTGCTTTCGAACAGTTGAAGACAGTGTTAGCGAATGATCCAGTTCTAAAGTTATACAAAGCAAGCGCCGAAACGGATTACACACAGACGCGTCAAGGCTTGGTCTCGGAGCAGTTTTACTTCAGAAAAATGACGAAGATAACCAGTTCCATCCAATATATTATGCCAGCTGAAAAACCATTGGGGCAGAAGTAAATTATAGCAGCTACGAGTTAGAGGTATTAGTCGTGATCAAAGCCTTACGCAAATTCTGTATATATTTGTTGAATATTCCTTTTCGAATTGTTACTGATTGTCGAGCTTTTGTTCAAACTATGTCGAAAAAAGATGCTTGTTTAAAAGTAGCTCACTGGGCGCTACAACTTGAAGAATTCAACTACGAAGTAAAACATCGTGCTGGGGCATCCATGCGTCATGCAGACGCATTAAGTCGTAATCCGGTGGAGTGTTTAGCAGTGCAAAGGGTTCAGAATGCATTGATAGGCCAAATTATTCAAGCACAATTGGAAGATTGTGAACTTCAGAAGATAGTTAAATCAGTGGAAGCAGATGAAGAAAAAAAACTTTGTGATACGCAATGGAGTTCTACACAAATTAAACCACGGAAATCTCTTGTTAGTCGTTCCTAAGACAATGCAGAAAGAAGTTATTTTACAAGCGCATAATCAAGGTCATTTTGGATGGCGTAATACAGAACATTTGATAAAGCGTGAATACTGGTTTCCCGTTATGCGCTCCAAAATTCAACAAGCCATAGGAAGCTGTATACATTGCTTGTTGGCAGAAAAGAAGTGAGGCAAGGCTGAAGGTTTATTACATCCATTGCATAAAGAAGATAAACCTCTTGACACGTACCATGCCGATCATCTGGGTCCAATCCCGTCAACGAAGAAGAGTTACAACTATATATTCGTGGTGGTCGGTTTTTTCGAAATTCATTTGGTTGTATCCTTCCAAAACTTCAACAGCTGATGAAGTGATCAGTCGACTACGGAAACAAGCTATAGTGTTTGGAAATCCAAGACGGATTATTACAGATCGAGGAACAGCGTTTACTTCTGACGCCTTCCGACATTATTGCGAAGAAGAAAACATAGAACACGTTCTAACTACGACTGGAGTTCCCCGTGCTAATGGCCAAGTGGAGCGATTTAATCAATCCATTATTGCTATTCTTACCAAGTTGTCGTTAGCAAAACCAGAAGAATGCTACAAGCATGTGGACAAGGTACAACAATTTATTATAACTTGTCGTTAAACAGGAGCATTGGTACCACTCCTTTCGAGGTGCTAATAGGAAGAAACATGCAACTAAAAGTTTAAGATGATTCTCAATTACGAGATATCCTACAGAAGACAGCAATCGAGAAACAAGAAAGAACAGTAATACGTAACGAAGCGAAGGAAAATATACTGAAAATCCAAAAGGAAAACCGCAAGACTTTTGATAGAGGATGTAAAGCAGCAAATAAATATCGAATAGGAGATGTAGTAGCAATTCGGCGCACTCAGCAAGGTCCACNCACTTTGCAAGGTCCAGGCTTAAAGATATATCCTAAATTTTTGGGACCATACAAAATAGCTACGGTGTTGCGGAACGACAGATACATTGTGGTAAAGCTGGGAGAACACGAGGGTCCAAGACGAACCAGCACTTCGGCAGACAACCTGAAGCTATGGCCTAAACAAGGTTTGGATACTGATATCGACATCCCGACTAGAGATGATGACGACGACGTTCCCGACAACCAGAGCATCGAGGATGATGCTGACGTCAAGATGGCCGAGTGTGGGACAGAGGACAGCGGCGATGACAAAAGATGCGTTTAACGCGAGACTTCACTTCGGTGTTTGTTCGTTTCATTGCGAAAGTCCTGTCACTCCGGTGTTTGTTTACGTGTTCGTGTTTCCTTCCGGAGATCCCACAACAGAGACTACTGAATAACACTTCAAAGTGATATTATCTTTCAGTCAGGATATTATATGTTTTGTTATGCCAGAGATACCGAAAATAAAAAGCCCTACTTTATTTCAACCTAATATTTTATTTCTTAATAAATTTCAAAAATAAATATGTCTTTATTAAGAAATTATATTTTAATTTATTTAAAATTTTTATTTTAATAAGATACAAGTACACAAATGTTACACAAATATCATTGGTTTTTATTTTATATATGTATATATATTTTTTTTTATAATTATTAAAAGTAATTTTTTTATCAATTATAGTTTATTTTTATGTCATTTGACGTTATCATGACTTGTTCTATTTATATTAAATATGGCTTGTGATAATACCAGAGCAATAAATTAATAGAATTATATATGTTTTGTACCGTGGGATGGCAATAATTTTACTTTAAATAGTAATATATTGAATAGTAAATAGCATTTGTTTTAATACTTGAACTATTTTTTTAGTAATTTAGTAAAGTTTAATTTTGAGTTTTTCAAAAAGAAACGTTAAAGTATAATACATACATATACGTATATGTACATATACTGTATGTATGTACATATTATCATTATAAAATATCATTATCTTATATAGAATAAAAAATATGGAAGCGTTATATACAGAAGCGTTAAAATTAATGTTTTAATGTTAAACTAAGATTATAATATGGACTTTCAAAATGGACTTTAAATTTTTATTTTAATAAGATACTAGTGCACAAATGTTGTGTAACATTCGTGCATTTGTATCTTATTAAAATAAATATTTAAAGTCCATATTATAGTCTTAGTTTAACATTAAAACATTAATTTTAACGCTTCTGTACATAACGCTTCCATATTTTCTATTCTATACAAGATAATGATAGTTTATATATATATATATATACACATACATACATACATACATACATACATTCGTGTACTTGTGCTTATTAAAATAAAAATTTAAAGTTCATATTTAAATAAAATATGGACCTCAACATTCATCTTTAAAAAACTCAAAATAAAAAAAATTGCCAAATTAAAAAGTGAAAGCATTAAAACAAATGCTATTTACCATACAATGTATTACGCTATCAAATCAATTAATAACATTATTGTTGTCTGACAGTACAATTAGGTATACAAAATGTAGATAATTGTATCAATTTATTACTCTGATATTATCATAAGCCATATCCAAGTAGAACAAGTCACGATAACATCAAATGATATACAAATGAATCGTGATTGATCGAAAAGTTACCTTTAATCATTTTGAAACCATTTTGACGTAATTTTAATGTCATGACTTTTTGTTTTGCTTCTAGGTATGTTTTCAAATTTACTGCATGTAATAAATTTTAGAAATATTTTATTTTGCAGAATCCTTCCATAATTGTTATGAGAAAAAAATTATGAGATTAAAACCTTTTTGAAAACTTTCCGCAATTAATGCTGTATAGGTAATATTGCCTTCTTGTTTACTGCCACGTATAATGTTTAAATGATAGTCTTAGTTTAACATTAAAACATTTTAACGCTCCTATACTTTTTATTTTAATATTACAATTGAAAAGGCAGCAGAAATTGGGATACTGACAATAATTGCGATAATTACTAATGTATGAAAGAGAAAGACAAATTCATTTGACACACCTTATCTGTAATGTGAGTGCGCCCAATAGGCGGTTTACTTTCAATAGTCAGCGGAGTTTGCTTCTGATTATAATCGAGACTAGATAATCGAGAATAAATTTGAGTAGGTGATTGTGGTGCTTTAGTAGTAGATGATTGTATTTGTGTCGGACGTGTTTGTATTCCTAAATAATTTCCTGGTGCCTATAATAATTTTCACATTATAAAAATATAACTTTTGTTGTTCTGTTAGCACTTCATTAGTGTATTATCTTTGCCTGTATAGTTGTAGGAGATGGTGGTACGGTATTGCTGGTTGTTGAAATCATTTGAACGATTTGTATTGCTCCTGGATAAGAATATTGTGAACGTAATATGGTTGGATGATCTCCATTATTTTCTGAAGAAGGTGGTGTTGTTCCCATGCCAAATATTTCTTCAGGTATCGCTTCACAACTAACTCTACAAATTACATAAGTATTTACTATATTAAATATAATTAAGAAAAATTATTTTGTTCTTATAATAACACAAGTCAAACATTAAAAAAACATCATTAATCTTAATAGCTAATTTGAATACAAGTACTTCTTAATTGCGATAATTGCGATATTTTCAGTATTTTATTTTAACACTAATTATCATAAATAATAATATAAAGAAAAGAAGAAAGTCGTGAGATAGGAATGCTGAAATATCATATCGTATAATTCGCATTGAATTATACAAAAGCAACCATTAAAATTACTTTGTTACAGTCTATTATACTATTCATAGAAATACTATTTAGATATTGTAGGATAGGATGGTTGCTGGTCTTAGTATGCACTGCGTTTTTATAAAAACTCAATTTCAATTTTGCAGGTAGCAGCGATTTTTACAAGTATACTCTTTACGTAATTTTATTAGATATTAATTTTTTAACTTTAGTTTAGCTTGAAGGTCTTGAATGTGACTTTCAAGTAATGTAATTGAATTTAATTTGTGTCGTAACGTGTGAATGAATTCGACATATAAAGTTATATTGTATATGGAAGAGGATCATGAGATGGTCATGAACCATTTGCATTACGAGCGTCGCGAGTCTCGACAAGTCATTCTTAGCATGCAATAAGATTATGTTGGTTATTACATACTATTGAACTCAAATAATACTAGAATAGACAATATTATACCCATAAATGAAAAACATAGATAAGATAGCATGATGTGAAGGTCCACCTCTCTCTTTCTAATCATTTTGCGCATACAGCCGAAGTTCACGCTACATTCATACTCAAAAGTTCGCCCAAGTCGTTCAAGTCGCTCTCTTATCTATGTGTCAGTGTCAGTGCCCCATGTGCCAGTACTCTAAAACTTTCTAATTTGTATGACAAAGAAATCCTCTGAATTTGACTTGGCACGCTTTCTGGCTATCAGTGCCTATTTCAGTATTATGTGAGTTCAATATTACATACAACATAAGATGGCAGTTCTCCTTAACAGCAAAATAATAATAAAAAGATACGAATTAAAGGTCTAATATACAATTTCTTAACCTCTTTTCACAGCGTTATAGATCCTAAGACAAATGTTCATAAAACCTTGTTTTGCAGCACTTATTAGTAAGATCTATGAAGAATCATTAATGTGTTTTTTTTATAATTAAAAGTACCTTTTATCACAATCATTAAGTATGCCATGAGCCCCTTCCTATCTTACAAACACATTCTTTTATTCATCTTCAATTAAATTATAAATTATGTTCGTTCTATATATCCTATAAATTTCTACCTATAAAATGATTGGTAGAATTCTATGGATAACAAACTAGTATTCATAAGAATTATGTCGTGTTAACATTTACTGAGTTCTTTAAAAAAACAAAATGGTATTCCATCACCTTCTTTCCTCTATAAAAATATAATACAAATATATAATTGTTTTTGATAAAAATGTACCTCATATCTTTTGTATATACATTTTTGGGATGTTTCTTCAAATCTGGATCCAGTTTAATCTCTAGTTCTGAGCAAATAAAATCTTTATCTATTTGTTGCTGCACACTTAATTTTTCTTTATTTAAAAATGGATTTTTCCAATTAGCGC
This sequence comes from Solenopsis fugax, assembly GCA_003595255.1. NCBI lineage: Eukaryota > Metazoa > Arthropoda > Insecta > Hymenoptera > Formicidae > Solenopsis > Solenopsis fugax. The sequence continues at coordinate 2,135 of QKQZ01010825.1, read as the reverse complement.
TCATTTCTGGACTAGAATTCGATCGACGTACTGGATTTCTAGACCGCCGTGTATCTATGGAACATATTCATCTTTAAATATTTGTTTTTTAAAAAAGCGTAAATTATTATATAATACAATAAATACCTTCTTCATTCTCTTCCAAACTTTCTAAACTGTCTTTTGAATTTTGTCGAGATGGACTAGGTCGAGCTGGCGAACCAGGTATTGCAATTGGACCTGATGCTATAGAAGAAATTTTTGCGCCATGTTCATTTTGTGATTGATTATTACTTTGATTTGGCACATTCTGTAATAGGAATAAATACTGTAAATTCTTCTTTTTCTAAATAATTTACAGTTAATTAATTTTGAAAATACCTCTGCTTCATCATCAGAGTATTCTGAAACAATCTCCTGTTGTTTATTCGGTGCTACATCTTGATTTGGCATATACAAAGCCATAATGTCATGTATAGGAAAATCCATAGGAGTTTCAAATTGTGTAGAATTCTGGATCCTCATAATCCACGACATATCGCCTGTAGGTCTACGAACATATATTTCAGCCCATCCTTGACACCAACAAGCACAAAGTACATGTCCATCTTGCTTATCGTTATTTAATATCTGTCCTAATTTGGATGTTTCAATTTGATCTTTGTCAGTTTTTTCTATAAGAAATTCCTTTTTCATATTATCAGAATCTTCTGTAGATTTTTTAGATTCTTCCGTAGGAGAATTTGTAGCAGTATTTGTATTTGAACTTCCATGGCCACCAGAAGATTGTCTGGATAACTTATCTTCTTTTGATGTCTACGAATATATTTTTTTACATAATATGTACTTTTCTTTATGTACATTCAATACAATTGTAAGCATACTGGTTTCAGTGTAAAGTATAAAAAGACTCAATCATTAACTACCAAAACTATAGATTGTATATATTATAAATATCTTCACACACGCTCGCATATCATATGTATTACAATTATACAAGGTTGGCGAAGTTATAAAAATAATTCGTTACCGTTATCGTTACTCAAAAATTAATGAGACGTTATTTTCGTTATTTTTTTCTTGGCATTGATAAAATATTATATAATAATTTCTATGATAAATATAAATAGAAAGTATTATAGACTTCTATCTTTTCTAGTAAAGGGATAAGTTTCAAAATTTAATATATATATTAACTTTTTATATATTATTAAACTATGCATATACTAAATACGTATGTATAACACTTGACAGTATTGATGACAAAAATTAAGCAAGCTTTATCACATATTTCAATTAAAAACTTATAATCATAAAATAATAAAAAAATTTTAATTGGTCTCTGATGTTGTCGTATTTTATAAATTAATATTAAATAATAAAAATAAATAGAAATAAACTATGGAACCAAATAGGATTTTAATACTAATTTAATTTTATATGATAATTTGTTAAAATGAATATACAGGATGTCCTAAAATTCGCGCATTCGGAGTAGAAGACATGATAATTTATGCTAAAAGAAATAACTTTTTCCTAAGAAGCCTTATAACTCGAAAATTACTTAATGAAAAAATATTTTATTATAGCGTTTTGGAAAGCTCTCGAGGTAAGCTACAAGAATATGCAATAAAAAATGGAGGGTTCCATTAAAAAAAGTTGATGTAATTTTGATTTGACCTTTGCGATGCCACCCAAGGTCAAACTAATAAGATCAATAAATAGATCTTTTTAAGCCCTACAACTTTTGTCTGAACATATTTTTAATTGGACCTTATCCTGCGAAGATAAAAGGGGTGTACGGATAGTCTGACACCCTGTATATATACAGGGTGATTCAGAACGACTCAGGTATCCTTGTAAAGACATGTTCTTCTTATCCTGTTACAATTCAAAAAGTAAGCATCGGACAAAATTTTCGGATTATAGGAAAAATCGTCTCAGAATTTACACAAGAACACGTCTTTACAAGGACACCTGGGTCGTTCTGAATCACACTGTATACAGGGTGTTTGTTAATGATTGTCACAACGTTTTACCATAAGAGATAACTCATATAAGGAGCGTTTAGTAAATTACAAGTGCAATCGGTAAGTCATCTAACTCTTATGGTAAAACGTTGTGACAACCATTAACAAACACCCTGTGTGTATATA
>QKQZ01010806.1:18253-38332 GCA_003595255.1 Solenopsis fugax | reverse complement strand
TATTAGAATAATAATAATAAGGCTTATGTATAACTTGTTTATGAATATTTAAAATTGTCATATATTCATTTGTTACTATTTATTAATGCCGTTTCTTCCTTTCGATAAGTTTACAATTTTTGTAGTTTGTTGAATACAATAAGATTTGAAAAAATTAAATTTTAATTCAAGTTAAAATTATAAAGAGCAAGCAATCATTGATTGAATTATTATACAAGATATTTTTAATATACTTTTAATATTTCATTTTAAATAATGACCTGAAGATTATAGTGACCTGTAGAAAAGTATATATATGTATATATAATCTAAGAAAAGTCTATATATGTAATATATAAGCAAACATATTACGTGAATTAATGAAATCTTACTGATTTGCAATGCTATATGTATATAACTGTAATCAGTGTCTATTGACTCTCTTTCAATGATTTCGATGAGGAAAATAGATAAAAGGAGGGGGGGAGTGTGGAATACCATCGTTTTTTGACACTAACTCAATAAATATTAACGCGATACAATTCTAATTAATGTCAGTTTATTAGCCATAGAGTTCTACCAATTACTCTATAGGTACAAGTTTATCGGGTATATAGAAAACAAATGTAATTTACAATTTACTAAAAAAAGGGAAAAAAGAATGCATTTGTGGAATAGAAGGGGATCGTGAACTACTAACAACTAATGTCATAAAAGGCATTCTTACTTATAATAAAAAACATGAATTAATAATTTTTCGTATATTATATTATTCTATGTATAATTATATTATCAGTTTTGTTTGTATTTATATATATTTACATTTTATATCAGTAATTTTTTCTCATTTCTGCAATCTTTATTTTTTATAAAAAATGTATTGCAAAATTTATCTTTATATTTATTTTTTAATTTTTCTTATTATTATTCTTGTATCTGTATATAAACGGAGATCATATACAAAAAGCAAAAGACACGTATGAACATATTTGATGTATAATTATGTATATTTACATTTAAAAATATTATAGACCTTTTTCTCGGAAAATTATCTCGAAAACATTTCTGAGATAAATGTTAGAAATAAAAGTTGGAGTTCTGAGAGGATCACGACACACACACGGCGTAAAAAACCAAAGTGGCGTAAATTATCCTTATGACCTCATATAAAGACAAATTTTTAGCTCTTTGGGAACGATCTAAGCTGTATTACTGCTTTATCAAATTTTCACAATTTTTAAAAAGATATTACTTCTGTAAAATAATATTTTTTCTTGGAGTTTAATGAAATCTCTCATTCTTTATCAAAGGGTTGTATTTATAGAGTTGCAGGAGATTTAAGAATATCTATCCTCTATTTACCTAATGGATCTGGAAAGCTCTTGAAAAATTCTTTGAAGATTTGCAATAAAAAATAGAGACTGCTATTTAAAACGAGAAAATCATTGCCACACCTTGAAAAGAATGGTTTTCAGTGGTGCATATTACGCCATGTTGTTGCCCTTCGAATTATTTGTCTCCAACATTTATCTGAAAAGTATCTTTATTTCCGAGATGATTCCATACATCAATTAAAATGAAAAATTTTATGTATATCACAAAAACTTGTTTTACGTATAATTTATACTTTTTTAATTAATATAATCTTTTTGAGTCTAGAAAATACACATTTACGTGATTACAGAAGAGAAAAACGCAATCTAAAACTCATTAAAGAAAAGAAGAGTCTGTACAGGTTTATTTATTTTATCTCGAACTTTACGGTTTTAATTTGATTAAAATTCCACGATTTAATCCGTCAAAATCTCTCGGATGTTTCTGCTGCAAGACGCGAAAAAATGCGCGGCAGTCCGGTCTCTCCGGTCTCTCTGGTTCTTCGACAGAATCGTTGCAGTCGCAGGGCGCGGAAAGAACGAAATTGATCGTTCCGACGATGGCGAAAGTTTCGCAGCCATGCGTCATCTTAATTGGCTTAATGCCGACAAGTTACAGCGCTGCACACACCCTGTCGCACCCATAGCTTCTCCGCGCGCTCGCGCTTTTTCCGCGCTTTTTCCCGGCGAACCCGCCATCGCCGCTGCGTGGAAGACTCGCCATCTGGAAGTTTACAGGACGTATGTGCAGGATCCTCTTTCTATGTTAGCGACACTGTAAGCCGACTACATCGCGATGCTTTCTTCCTCTTTCTCTCTTTCTTTCCGGGGCGATTCTCTCTTTTCCTCTTTATTTATTTTTCATTTTATCGGATGCCGCCTGGGTTTAATGAAACTTTTTGCGGGAATTAATGTTACATCCAGTGCTGCAATAATGCGTCGGTCAAGATTTGTTGCGCACCGTGATAACGCGTGAAATGAGGACAATCGAAAGAAGAATTTCGTAAATATTTGGCAGCTCCTAAATTTTTTTAAGCTCTACAATCGCTGCAAAAATTCCAAATGTTTTTTGAAATCCTTTGTTTTCGTAATTATTGGTATTTTTCGACAACCACAGTTTGTTACACACGGATCTGTTAGTAGAAGATGATGTTTCTTTGATCGTTGTGTTCATGGTATCGTGTGAAAATTTCTGTTGGATATTCATGAAAGTAAAAATACATATTTTGCAGTTTGACTGCCAAAAGTGCTTTATAATCTACATTTTTCATAAAAAGAAGAACTATGTTGTGAAAATTTGTGTATTGTTTGAGTAGTTATAGAGAGTACAATAATTTTAGTTTTCTTAATAGCATATGATACATATATGTATATACATATATTCTATTTCTTATATTTGAATTGTCTACATTGTTAAGTAGTTAACTAGAAAAATATGTTTAAAACTCAACACTGTCAATCTATAATTTATAAAGTTAACAAGAAGTATATTAAATCAGCAAATGTTATACTTTGACCAGCAACAGATATTGTATCTTAAAAAAGTAAAGGTACAGGTAAAGCCTTGGGTAAAGCTATGAAAAAGATATTAGAAAGAAAGGACAAGGAATAAAATACCCTAATTTGTGCCTAAATGATGGCATTTTTCTTATTCATGTTTTCATATATTTTTTAATGTGCTGAATCATTTGCAAAGTTTCGTCGAAATCTGAACAAAAACTCGAGAATATATGACATCTTCTTACCGTCTTTTTATCTTTATCATTTTCTGTCCTATCTCTCTACTCGCACACGTTTGTGTGTGTGTGTGTTTGTGTGTGTGTGTCACAGAGATAAGAACACGGTTCGTCACTCTCGCAATATTTAATGACTCCAAACCCTTTCTGTTGTGTATATGTGTGTGTATACAGTTTGAAACAGCAGTCGGGAGATGCCACGACGAATCTTATACGTATTTGATGCGAATAATTACACTTATGCGGTAAATATTCATATACATCCTTGCGAGCGCGCACCACTCACATACACATACGCGCGCGAGTAGAGGGGTAGGATAAGAAATGATAAAGATAAAAAGTAGGTAAGGAGATGTCATGTATTCTCTCTCGAGTTTTTGTTCAGATTTCGATAAAACTTTGCTACTTTGAATGCAATTTTCAACACTTTTCCATCAGTCCATTTTGAAATAAACGTTTGCAAATGATTCAGTTCATAAAAAAAATATGCTTGATAAATTATCTCTCTCTTTCTCTCTTGTCATTCCTTTATAACTAAAGATCAATCAAATTTTAATCTTACGATTATTTATTAGTTAATGCTATCCTCCATTTGATACGTACTTATGCATGTTGACTTCATGATTGACTTGGTAAAGATGGTGGTTTGCCATTGCCTTGCGAAAAATGGTGATCAATTAAAAATCTACTGTGTTCTGGATAGATTTGGATCCGAATCTTTGGCACAGAGAACAGCTTTTATGCTACGATCACCACTTGATACATTGTTTTCAATATATGCAACATATATATCAGAGTCATCCCACTCTTTATACCCTTTTGTATGTACATACGTACATCAAATTACAATTTTAATACAGAAGCAAGAAATTATAAGTCTCATTTGCTACATGGAGTGTTGTACAATACTTTTGACCAGAATTCAATTTTTTTCTAATGTTAAGTCAATTTTTTCTACTATAAATAAAGCATATAAAAAATAACAATTTTAATCAAAAACATACATCAATATTCGAAATAATATTTTAAAATTATTTTTGTATTTCTAGAAATTAAAATAACAATACTTGCACAATGCAAAATGAAAAAATAAGTCAAAATAACATCAGTTTCCCTTAATAGTTTTCAAAAAAACATGATTCTTTTCCAAAAGTTACTACATTTTTTAATATTCTAAATTATTTTTTAAATTATAATTCATCGTTCATTACAACAAACTAAAAATTGTTATTTACAACATAACTGAAACTTGTTATTTGCAAAAAAAATATTTGGATGAGAACTTAATACACTGAGAGAAGAGGTAAGAATACTTTTATTCCTGTACAATTAAATCATCAAAATCTCATTTAAATTGTTCCACCAAAATTGCATTTAGAAATAATATACAAAATACAAGTATATACTATTTCCATTAATGTAAGTTAACTTTGATCTACACTGTTAAAAATGTCATGAAATTCAATATACTTTTAAAGTTACACATGTATATTAAATCTAATGTATCTGTAACTAAAAAATTTATTGTGTACGTATGCACTTTTGACAAGATTAAATAGTTAATTACCTGTTTGAAATTTGTTTCCGTTACATTATATTAAATTTAACAGCATTTTTTGTAGGTTTAACTTGTTTTTATCTTTTTCTAGTTCCAATTAGAAAAAAGTAAAGAATAAATTTACTTGCGATCAAAGTTAATCTGCATTGGAGAAAATAAACATTAATGATTCCAAACATTCGAATTAAAAATTTTGTTGTTTTATTTATGTCGTTATTGTAGCAAATAAGATTTAAAATTTCCTACTTCTGTATTAAAAACGTAATTTGATGTTTTCTCTTTATGAGCTTTACTTTCCCGCCTGATAATCTCCAACTCCTCGGACGTGAAATGCCTTGTTCTTGGACATGATGAAGCGTAGTTGGGAATAGGAAGGAGGGATACGCCCTCCGAATTTAGCCGGCTGAAAGCTTACTTAAAGACCGAAGATTTCTCATTCGGGACAAGAAGATCGTCTGTGAGAGTTGTTTCCACGAGATCATGTAAATCGGTTAGTGAAAAGCGAGGGTGGACCACTGCCAAGCCAAATCGAAAAGGGAACTCGTGCGGCGAGGATATACGAAGGGCCCAGGATAGGACTCGAGTATGCTCGATTTCTTCCTTGGCGTCGACTTGCGAATAAATTTAATATCCTATGTCGTGCCCCGCAAAGTGTAGAATTGCGGCATAATAAAAGCTCCTCCCATTTCTCTCTCTTTCTTTCTCTCTGATTCCGTCGTTTTCGTTTTTTTGCTAAAGACTCATTTTGGATCAAGAGAAAAATTGTAATTTTTTTTTTTTCATGCATTGAATTCACGATATTCGTAAATTTGAGTCTTTACATGGAAATTATCATCGAAAATGAAGCTAAAAAAGAAGTCTCTTTTATCTATTATAATTTAAAAAAGCAAAAATACATAGAGGAGGGTGGAGTAATCGGATTTTTTTGCTCTTTACAAGGCACGAATAAAGTTCAATCGTAAAACCGAAGGTGCCGTTGGAGGGATAATTTAATTCCCTTCATTTTTGCTTTATATCATTTTGATGTATCTCTCACCTGTGGTGAACTATATGAAAAATGTAAAAATGCTTTTTCCGATCCGATTTAGAATTAGTGGTTCAAATCGAAACACTCCTTAGTCCAAATCAAATATTTCTATTTTTATCGACTTTCAGATAAAATTTAAAAAATTTTAATGTATTTTTTTTAGTATTGAGTAAAAACGAGCAATTTGATCAAAAATAAAAATTTTATTCGGAAAAAAAATTAATGACAATTTATATAATTAGAGTTGAAATCAATAAAATTCAATTATTTCGAGACTGATGACTCATAATATTTTATTTAACATTTCTAGCACCACATCTGGTTGACCGATCACTAGTGCTACGATCAGATTGCAATTTCGATGTAAAGGTCCGATTTGGACACGAGTCCTTTCGAATTTTGGAACAAAACAATAAACGCAAAAGTAATTGATATTTTTGAATTCTACACTCTTTAATTATCTTAAATCAATTACCTTTCAAAATTTGAACACCTTTTAAATAATGATTTACAAGAATTTTCCATAAAAAAAAAATTTTTACACATTTAGGTCTATTCTATGAATGTTATGACAGAGAACTATCAAACTGTTGTCACATGTTTGGTGTCTTATAAGTACTTTACATTATAAATGGCACGCAAATTTGCTTAACTTTATTCATTTAAATTAAAAAGTTCCTATTTGGCACACGGTCCGATTTAACCCACTCTCTCCTATGTATTTATAGCCTAACTTTTAAATATCTTTTTTCTTAAGTTTTACTTTCTTTATATTTTGCTACACTTTTCTACATTTTTCTACACTATTATTTTTTCGTATAAACTTATAGCCTTCTCAATTATATCGTCAGTTACAAAATACTCCATAAATTTGTTTCAAAACATATAAAAAAATTAAAAGACGTCTATTCAAAATTATAAAGTTAACATGTGTATATTTAGTGATTATCTATAGTTTAATAATTAATTTTTAAAACTGTATTACCAAGTGTATTACACTTGAAGATAAAGTTTATTTAATTTTAAAATACATCATAACTCAGAAGATATTTTTTAAGCTAATTATTTCAAAAACTAGTGTTAACTACAAAATATTATCCTTTTGTTAATATTAATAACGGCACAAATAATGGGGTTCAAACTTCGCAACATTACCATTCGAATATGATCCTCCGAAAAAGTTGATGTACTCTCTAATAACGTCAGACATTTCAATATCGAAACTTCGAATGGACGAATATCGAAAATTCAAATTTTTGTAGAAAAGAATAGCATTATCCTTCGTATGTTTCAAAAATTGACGTAACTAATTAATATCTCTATTTTTCTCCTTTTTATCAAGGTTATCAAAATTAGAACGGATTTTCCCGGACGAAAGTTCTGAAGTGAAAGAACAGATAAAGCAGATTCGTTATCAGAAATAATATCTTCGCACAGACTGGTAATCAAGCGGTTCGATCTTCCGGTGTGGTCGCGCTTCCGGTTTCCCGCCCGTCGCGGTCATTAAACAATGCAATTCGCGATTGTACTCGACCGAGAAATTAATTTTCCGGCTTCGTTAGTGCCATAATGAGCTCGTCGGCGCCGATCGTGCGGCAAAATGCACGACTCATCGCGCTTTTCGCCAATACGTTCGACCATTGTCAGCAGAATTTCTGCGATGCAATTCCGATTGTCGGTTATTCTTTAATAGACCGAAATGTGGACAGTAAATATTCCAAATAAACGATTGACAAATATCGTGAACACTTTAATTGTAAAATACAATTTTATTTCAGCACCAAGATCCTGCTATGATCGTATATATGCTATCTCGTTTTTAATTGTATTATATATCAAACACAGTCTAGATTCAATTTTTGTTACTTATTATACACATCGGCCTAAAGACATTCTCTCAATATCATTGTTGTTGCGAAAAATATTACTAAGTGCTTCGCTGATCGAATTGGCTGAGGTAATATTTTTCGCAACAGATTTTTCACTTTTTCCGTGGTAGGAGAGGATCTTAAAAGATGCTATGTTAGTATCAGTAATATAAAATTAACTTATCAATTTTGTGATGTTACTCAATCTAAGAGTTGCGTTTGAAACCGAAAATAAAGGACTCAGATCGAAAAAATAAAATATTGTATGTAAAATAATGAAAAATATTATTTTAGTGCTAAAATTCTGCTATGATCGTATAATAGGCCTACCTCGTCTTCAATTATATTAAACTTATTTATTAATCAATGAGTTCTAAGATAATAAATAACTATATTATACTACGTATATGAAAATTATTTGAGCTAGAAAGAATTTACTTAATCTCTAAATAATTAATTATTTTATCAAATATTATACATTTGTATCATAGAATATTTGTTGAAAAATGTAATCCTTCTTAGTTCCAGTGACGTTATTAAACTAAAATAGTAAATATCGTAGATTACTATTTTATTTTTGCTTTAAAGCAGCTTCATATTTTATTATTAAACTCCCGCCAAGAGAGATCAACGGACTTCATAAATGCGATTAACTATATTACTCTCGTTCGACAAACGAACGTTAGTGCTCTTGTATGAGCACCGCACCGCGCCTGTATGTGTGCAACTGTATTAGTGCGACATTGCCACATAGCTTTCTCAGATCACATGGAGATGATCGTTGGGGGAAAAAAAGAAATTAAAAAATGAAATAAAAATAATAAATACAGTCTGTGTTGTGTCAGTACAGTATTGTAAAAATAAAAGGACATCGATTTGCTCGTCGATCTATCGCAGTAAATTAGTGAAATGTGACAACAGCGAGAGTTGCGTCGATTTTACGTATTTGTTCTCACCATGAGCATCACGCTCAGATATGTCACACATTAACACTTTCGAAGTTTTTAACAAAAATTATAAACGAAATTGAGAAAACAACCATATTATACAAATATATTCTAAAAGGTTGTAAATGAAAAGTCAGAAAATTTCAGAGACAACTTTTATACCGCATCCGTGCAATTAAAAAAGTCAAATGTGAGCTAATTGTAAGTGTTCGCTTCACAGTCTTCATACGAGAGTAATGGACAGTTAAATGTTTTTTACAGTAGTTCTAAATCTGTAAAAGCACCGATGTAACTTTTATTCAAGTCGCGTATAAACGTTTCCCAGTTAAATTCTGATTTCAGAATTCGGAATAAAAGTAAACAAGTATATAATTTTGTTTTCGAAACTCGAAGGTTTCCTAAAAAACAAAATAAATCTATTTTAATTTAATCTGGCGCCAAATCATGCTCTATGCAATAACGTCACATTGTCAATAATTTTGTTCCTGTAAGATCAAACAAAAAACGAAAACTATATTAAATACAATTTGGTAAGTAAACATAAAATTCCGACATAAATCAAACAAGTAAAGAGATTTTCATTTTTATACAGATTCCTCAAAATATTCATTCTTAAATTTGTATACTTATGTCTGATAAAAATTACCATATTTATACGAAGAGAAATATAAGAGGATGACTTCGATAAAAGCAACTTAAAATTTTGTAAGAATAAAAAAATATGGCATTATATTTTAAATATTTACTTCTTTAGCTTTTATCATTAACCTTCCGTGGACACCATTGTTTTTCACTATTTACTTGAATACCGAGGATCGTTGGCGTTCTCACATGTTTTTGAAAGTTTTTGGTTCTAAAAAATCTGAAAAAAATTCTGGTATACTCTTCCAATATTCCAGAATACAATTTTATAATTGTTTGACCTGAAACGTTTTTCACTTTTTTTTTAAAAAAATAGCGAATTTGAGGCAAAGTCGGCAAAATTCGTTGAACTAAAAAGTTCATAACTTTTTTTATACACACAAGCATTAAAAAAATCCTTCTAGCTTTATAATAAATAATCGAAAGTTAGTACTTTCGAGAAAAAATAATGTAATGGCGTCCACTTCAAAAAAGTATAATTATTTGATAACATGAAGAGTAATAATTTTGGTTTATGGAAAGTAGAAAAAGACGTAATATAAAATTTAAAAAATTATTTTATTTTAAAATTAAGAAAAATCAATTCCTTCCGTTTACCGTGTAATGAATATCTAATTCAAAATTGAAAGTTTACTGGAGTCTTTAAAGACCCACGGTGTCCATGAAGAATTAATGTTATTAAAAAAAGATAAATGCAAAGTATTATAGGATAAATAGATAATAAAATTCTATCAGAAAATAAACAAAAATGTAGAAGTTTTCTTACTTTCTTTTTAAATAAATTCTAAAAATATTAATTAATGTCTACAACTTTGTTCTTATATATCCAAACTATTATTACTGTCTACAACTTTGTTCTTATATATCCAAACTACTATTACTGAGAAATATTACGATACTACAATAAACAATTTAAAGATAAGAAATTTTATTTCTTGAAAACCATTTTTGACTTAAAGGGTTTTTGTAAAAAAAAAAATCCTTTAATTATATTTTATAGCAACGTAACTTTGTTTTTGGCAGCATATTAAGTAGCGCCCGCGCCATGTGAAAGATCGTACAAGTATAAATTTTTGCGATGTCAAATTTAACCTCTGCAAACGACGCGAAGAATCAGCGAAGTGCGAGTTTCACGACGAGTCGCAAGAGTCGTGGAGTCGATATTATTCGAATGGCGTACGCTTGTGCCGGATGCAAGAAAGCGCAGCATTTCCGCCAAGTTTCTCGTAAGCAGTGACGAAGGAAACTCGCGGGCTTCCGTCGAACAAAAAGGACAATGCCGCGTTTGCGCCGTTGCGAGAACTTTTCTTGATAGTTATTAACACATTCGCTGTAACGAGAAAGCCATTAAAGGTGCGCCGGCTGCGCGGGGATGTAATAGCTCGCGAACAGGAAGTGGGAGGAGGATTTCTGTCCGTGAAATCGAGAATAGAATAATTCGAGTAAAATAAGAGAAATGTTCGTGGAATGAAACGCGTGGTATTTTATTTTTCAGCGCGCAGCGCACAAAGCGGAATTTCAATATATATCTTTTTAGCGAATATGGTGTTACTATTTTCATTATGTAAATATTCGATATGTGTATAACATAGTATAAATAAATATTGAAATTTCGTGTCATTAAATGCAAAATTTTATGTCTGTTGATAATTTCTTTTAATTTTATTTTGCTTTTATACTTTTAAACTACGTACTGGTCATTCACAGTTAAAAATATATTTTGTATTTGTATTAAAATCAACATTCGACAACATTAAAATTTTTATGTCGAATTTTTAAGATACCATAGTGTTAATTTAACTGACTTTTCTGACTATGATAATGTGATTACGTTATTCGAATGTTTTGTATGAAATTGATATTCAAGAAATAACATAGTTTTACAACGTAAATTCTAAGATAAATGAATAAAATGTACGGTGTTAATTTAACCTATTATAAATGTTAACTTTAATAAAAACGTCTGCTTTTATGATTTGCTTCTAAATTATAGTATATTTTTTTTATAATTTACTTGTACAGTTAATTGTTTGTACATATAGTATTTATACAATATATTTATAATATTTAATAATTGATATAAAAGTATTAAGATCTGCTTTGGTGAAGAAATGCAATGCACTTCCTCTTATCTGAAAAAGTTCACATGATCCAACATTCAATTTATTATAATATAATATTAATGTTACTGTTTAATGTATTTATCTTATTAAAGATCTATGTGTCACGTCTCAAAGTATTACAAAAAAATTTTTTAAATTCATATATTGTTCTATTATTATGGTTAAGTATTTGCATACAACTTGAGCATGATTTTCTTATCGTGGTAAAAGTTATTTAATTTTTGTTTGCTCTTGATTCTTATGTAAAATCGGATTTTGTAATATTTGTTTACAAATTTGATAATAAAGTAGCATTAAAGCAAATTAATTAAAGCAAATTTTTAAGTATACTAATAAAACTCTAAATATTTTTGCCAAAGTTGATTTGAATCCGTTTACTTCTTTAAAAAATATTTATCTAAAACTGAAGTAAAAAAAGAGTTATTTTCGCTGCATAAGCTATTGTAAGCCAAATTTTACTCTTTTTGTAGCCACTTTCACTCAAAACTTCGAGTATTCGCAACCAAAATTTTTGTCATTGATTAGAAGAAATAAGAATAAACCTAAGGAGCCTGCAGCGCGGAATTCAGTAATTCTTAACGACAGTTTAATATAGTTGTATTGTTATTGCGCAGTATTTTTACCTTAAATAATATCTGCACAGTGGCACTATAACAATATATCTATTGTTAAGAGTTACAGAATCTTACTACAAGAGTTTTTAAATTTCAATTATTTTTAGCTAATAAAGAGAGAAAACGTGCTTAAATTAACAACATTTTTACTATCCTGAGCACATAGATTTAATCTTAAACTATTATTACATTTTTTTGACATTAACACTACTTTGAGTGAAAATTCACTCATAAATGAATTTTTTAAATACTTTTATCCAATTACGAACTTTCTTGTATTTTTTTCTATTATACTTTATTAGTTGCAAGGTATTAGAATAATTGAAATATTTTAATGTAAAAAAGTAATTAATAAATATTATTTTAAACTATTAAAATTTTAATACCACAAAAATTATACAAAACTTGCATCAGCATCTGCGTGAAAATGCAATCATAGTAGCACTCTAAGGTTATTTTTTGTGCACTATTATTAATTAATGTTATAGATTTTGAAGTAAATCCCGAGTAATCATTGGCAGAAACCGGCGATATAGAGGGCGAAAATCCTACTGATACCCGGGTTACAAAGTAAATGCACGAGCGTATAAGGTAGTGCATGCACTCTCCGGCTTAAATGCTAGCGGAGAATGAAGGAAGGGGCAGGGGTGAGATCTGGGATTCGCATATTGCCTATCGATCGCGCATGGCGATCGATCACCTCGCCGTTGGACGTCAAACGTGACAGAACTCGTGAAATATGTCGCACATACCATTTTGTTTATCACGTATTGCGATCATAAAGTTCTGCTAGATGTCACGCAATCATACTGAATTAACGGAGATAATAAAAATAAAACTAAAATATATGATTAAAAAAAATGAAAAAAGGCAGATTCTGTTTCGGCTGTTTTTCTCATAAGAACTTTATTCTTATTGATAAAATAAGATTTTATTTTTTAGAGAAAAGAAATAGTATTATGTAGTTATAATTTTATTATCGTATATTTTATTGTGTGTACGTAATTGAGTATGAGTTCATTAAACTCCATTACATTGAAAAGCTTTATTTAATATTCTATTAAAAATTAAGGTAAATCCGGTATTTACGCCGCAAAAGTCAGAAAAAGTAAAAGGAGTGGAGATAACTTGCAACTATTCCATTATACATATGTCTTTATGTTATATTAACACTGTGTTGCAATTTCAGTTTTTTACTATTAATATCATCGAAACTATTGTGGATTGTATCAATTTTGAATCAATGTTAGAAGTAGCGCAGCGATGTATTATAATTTACGTAAAATGACTTCTCACTTTGTAGGAAGTCCGATAAAAGATTCGATTATTTCATGATACATAAGTGTAAAGAAATAGTAAAAGATGGAGTACACAAAAATACGAGTGTTTAACTCTTGTATTCTTTGTCCAATTTGATTGTTCCACTCATAAGTGGCTATAAATTGTATCATTTTTTTATATATGGCAAAAATGCAAGGTATATCCTTAAAATTTTTTTCAAAAATAGAAGAGAATAAATATTCCGTATTTCTAATTTTTTTATAGGCGCAGACAGCATAAAGTTTTTTGACAGTGTAATTTTTTGTTGATAGAAATAAATGTACAATATTTACGATAAGACATTAACATAAGATAGTTATAAAAACAGTATCAGACTTACCGACACTGATGCGCAACAGCGGACTGCATTAATCTGTAACACATAATAAAAAAAACTAAGTTAAAATAATTATTGTACCGCGAATCTCGGGCGCATATTTTTATTAGCAAATTATTTCTGTTTCTATACGGAACTTATTTGTACATTACATTTGCATTATTTATATCGGAACATATGACAAATGTTCGCAGTAATTAATAATATTGCAAAAACTGATTACGTTACCGATTATGCATATTCTAATATACATATTTTAATAAATATTTTATGTACATGCATGTATATTTTGATTTCCGAAATATTTCTTACGCATGAAATTACAAACAAGACTCTGTTCTAAATTCTGAAATTCTGACGCACAACTCCACTTTTAGAGTTCATCTAAAGTAAACTATACAAACGACTCTAATTTACTGAAAATTAAATATAATTTAATGAGAATGAAATGGACCGTGCGCGTTTGTTCGTTGCTAGAGAACAATTCTATCAACTAGAGAAGAAATATTTATTATAGAAAACGCGGTGGCTCTTACGTGAACCGGAGATTTATTACGCCGAAATCGCTAGCCATCGGATGGAATTGCGATGATTTTTGCCGAACTATCAATAGTTAACAACAGTTTTTCTCTTATGGGTAATAAATAATGTTACTCACCCACAATATTGTTTCGCCATTGCCCGATGCTCGTCCCGAGCCTCCGCCTCCTCTCAAATCCCATCATTGCACAACTAACACAAAACTTGCGAACGAGAGATCAATTACGATCGCGCGCTAATTATCACAGCAACTCGCGACACTTTGTTGACGGAACGACTCTCGGCGAAGCCACATCACGTAGCGAAAGACACACTCGACGCCCGCGCGACGATCCTGATGATCCAGATCGATATTCCGTCAGAACATTTCACCGTCGTACACGAAAACTCAGATATAACAAGCGAGCTGGTGCGCGATGCGTTGGCCGGACGGACCTCGCGGTTATTCGCGTGGTCATCTTAACCTACACGCCGTCCCGCAACAACAACAACAACAAGCGATCTCGCTGTCTCGTCCGAACTCCGAACGTTTATCTCACTGCAGGTAGTGCAGACTACTTACAAAAACTCGGAACTCCGCTCGCGATCACATGCCACATGAAGGGATACGCGTATGACCGGCACGAAGCTAGCCGCGAGAGAGGCTCGCCGTCGTCTTCATGCTCCTCGCCAAGAAGGATCGAACGGGAAGCGTCCGTTGCGAAAGGAACATGGCGGTCGTTGTCACTCGCGTCCGTCGCTCGACACACGGCGAAGAATTAACACGGTGGCGTCTCAGGACGATCGCCACCGTACATAACACTCTCATCTCACTATATATCACTGCATAAACACTCGAACTTGTATCGTACGTACCGAGATACGCCCGGCGAGATCGGAGCTCGTCAGGTCTCCACTCTCCGCTCGCCGAAATGCGTTGAGTAGCCGTTGACCGTCGCGTCAACTACTGGCCCGTCGCTCGTCACCCGTCGGCAGCCAAAATACGCTTATCGTGGCGGCTACTCGCCGCACGATTATCACGCGTGTGTCGAAATCGAGCTTCCTGCGGATCTACCGCGATAAAATGCCGACACGAAATCGATCCGCGATCCGCCGCACGTCCGCTCGCCGACTCCCGCGATGCATCACTACTGGAGTGGCGCCGCGGCGCCCCCCAACGGTCCACCAAAACGTCGCGAGTAACCGACCGGTAACTTTCCAGGAAAAATTTCCACGAAAAAATGTACACATTGCCGTGCTCCTTGACAATGTGTATATTTTTTTTCTGGACGCTGCTATTCGCCCCGAACTTTTTTTACTTATATACGATCGTATCGTTTGACTCAATGTGATGAAAAAGTTGTAAAAAATAAATAATTCTCGTAGAAAAGTAATTAGGAAAAGGAATTCGAATTTTAGAATCAGTTTCTTCAATAAACGCTATAGATAATTGAATGAAAAAATTCATTTTGACGAAGACGAATAATCTCTCTCTTTAAAATTAATTTTTTCATAATATTGTTTCCAAGAGGAGTCTTATTAAAACCTTACACACATCTTCTGGGTAACATTAGGAAGATACTTGTGCAGTTTCAAATTATAATTCCTCTTGGAAACAATTCACTTTGAAAAGAGAAATTATTCGTCTTCGTCAAAGTGAATTTTTACATTCAATTATATATCTATAGCGTTTATTGAGGAAACTGATTCTAAAATTCTAATTCCTATTCTTAATTACTTTTCTATGAGAATTCTTTATTTTTTTACAACTTTTTGATCACATTCAGTCAAATGATACGATCGAATATAAGTAAAAAAAGTTCGGAGCGAACAGCAGCGTCCAAGAACAAAATATACACATTGTCAAGGAGCACGGCAATGTGTACATTTTTTTCGTGGAAAATTTTCCTGGAAAGTTACCGGTCGGTTACTCGCGACGTTTCGGAGGATCGTTGGGGGGCGCCGCGGCGCCACTCCAGTAGTGATGCATCGCGGGAGGTGGTGGGCAGACGTGCAGTGGATCGCGGATCGATTTCGTGTCGACGTTTCATCGCGGTAAATCCGCAGGAAGCTCGATTTCGACACAGGCGTGATAATCGTGCGACGAGGATACGCCGCGATATGCATATTTCGGCTGCCGACGGATGACGAGCGACGGGCCAGTAGTCGACGCGACGGGTCAGCGGCTACGCAATGCATTTCGGCGAACGGGGAGCGGGGTCCCGGCGAGCTCCAATCTCGCCGGGCGTATCTCGGTACGTACGATACGAGTTCGAGTGTTTATGCAGTGATATGTTGTGAGGTGAGTGTGTTATGTACGGTGGCAATCGTTCTGAGACGCCACCGTGTTGACTCTTCGTGTGTCGAGCGACGGACGCGAGTGAAAGTGACCGCCATGTTCCCTTTGCAACGGACGCTTCCCGTTCGATCCTTCTTGGCGAGGAGCATGAAGACGACGGCGAGCCTCTCTCGCGGCTAACTTCGTGCCGGTCATACGCGTATCCTTTCGTGTGACGTGTGATCGCGAGCGGTGTTCCGAGTTTTTGTGAGTAACCTGTACTACCTGCAGTGAGATAAATGTTCGGATTTCGGACGAGACAGCGAGATCGTTTGTTGTTATTGTTGCGGGACGGCGTGTAGGTTAAGATGACCACGCGAATAATCGCGAGATCCGTCCGGCCAATGCATCGCGCATCAGCTCGCGTGTTATTTCTGAGTTTTTGTGTACGACGGTGAAATGTTCCGACGGAATATCGATCTGAATCATCTGAATCGTCGCGTGGTCGTATCCCTTTTGCTACGTGATGTCGCTTCGCCGAAAATCGTTCCGTCAACAAAGTGTCGCGAATTGCTGTGATAATTAGCACGCGATCTTAATTGATCTCTCGTTCGCGAGTTTTGTGTTAGTTTTTCATTGACGGGATTTGAGAGGAGGCGGAGCCTCGGGACGAGCATCGGGCAACTGCGGAACAACCTTGTGGGTGAGTAACATTATTTATACATTACCCGTACTGAGAAAAAAAATGATTAACTATTGATAGCTCGGCAAAAATCATCGCGATTCCGCCGTAATAAATCTCCGGTTCACGTAAGAGCCGCCGCGTTTTCCATAAAAAATATTTCTTCTCTGGTTGATGGAATAGCGACGAACAAACGCGCACGGTCCATTTCATTCTCATTAAATTATATTTAATTTTCGGTAAATTAAAGTCGTTTGCATAGTCCACTTTAGACGAACTCTAAAAGTTGAGTTTTGCGTCAGAATTTTAGAATTTAAAACAGTCTTGTTTGTAATTTCATGTATAAGAAATATTTCGAAAATCAAAATGTACATGTATGTACGTAAAATATATATTTAAATATTTAGAATATGCATGTAACGTAATCAGTTTATGTAATATTAATTACTGCGTACGTTTATCATATGTTCCAATATTAATAATGCAAATGTAATGTACAAATAAGTTTCGTATAGAAACATAAATAATTTGCTAATAAAAATATGCGCCCGAGATTCGCGATACAGTAATTATTTTAACTTGGTTTTTTTTATTATGTGTTACAGGTTAATGCAGTCCTCTGTTGCGCATTAGTATCGGTAAGTCTAATACTGTTTTTATAACCATATTATGTTATAATGTCGTAAATGTTGTACATACAAACGGCCTACGGCACTAGTACCTCACGAAGCGATAGGTGACCACGGGCGCAAGCAGATATTCGTGCTTAAAATCCTGCAAACAAGGTATAACAGTCGTCGAGCGATTAACAAAATTTGCGAACATTATATTTCAGTACTTCTAGTCGCATAGAGATTCTTTTCATTATGAAAAGAATCAAAATTTCTATGCGACCAGAAGTACCAATATAAAATGTTCGCAAATTTTGTTAATCGCTCATCGATTCTTATATCCTGGTTGCAGGATTTTAGGCACGAGTATCTGCTTGCGCCCGCGGCCACCTCGGCCACCACTTCGTGCGGTACTAATGCCGTAGGCCATTGTATGTACCTTCATTTCTATCAACAAAAAATTACGAGAAGTACAATTTCTCTATGTTCATCTGTTGACAGTGCCGTGAACTGTTCGCTTGATTCTATTATTCTGAGAAGAACTTGAATTCAAATAGGCGATAGAAGTAACAATACATTTTTTTAAATTAACGAACTTTATAAGAATTCTTACACAATGAATACAATTTTATAAAAATTTATATAAAAGAATTATTTAATTTAACAGAAGTAATTTTGAACAAGTTTGAAATTCAGACCGATGTTAACGTCAAATCAAACATAAATATGAAAAGGCCTATATCAGCGGAACTTAGTGCTGAATAATAATTTTTACAATCTCCGGCTTGTGCAAACTGCGCGCTGCATTTTCGTCGAACTTGAAATATAGTTATTGCATGATGCTGGAATAAGTAATATTATTAAATTGACGAGCAATTTAATAGTTTGGATGCTCAGAAACATTGAAACTATTGAATTGTTTATTAAATCCGGCATCATACAATAACTGTGCATCGGTCCGAATTTCAAACTTATTGTATTATGTCGCTTGCAAACGGCATTTATCTAACATATATTAATTATTGCGAGTATTAATATATTAATTATGCAGTATCATTAAGATCCGACCAAATATAGACCGTCTCATATTTATGTTAAAAATAATTTTGCCGCCAAATTACAGACGTTTATTATATTTGTATTCTTTTTCTGAACGTAAAATTATTTTTTTTTTATTTGTAAAAGAAAACACATTATTTTCAGCATTTAATAATGTAATTTTATCCGTAGTATATAATAGATAATTGTT
The DNA here is from genome assembly GCA_003595255.1 of Solenopsis fugax. Lineage (NCBI taxonomy): Eukaryota > Metazoa > Arthropoda > Insecta > Hymenoptera > Formicidae > Solenopsis > Solenopsis fugax. Next base: position 19,469 of record QKQZ01010806.1, on the reverse strand, counting down.
AATAAATTTTCGATCGAAACTAAAGCGCAATAAACGCTAGCGACTTCGGTATTCGATAGTCCAAGTTAGTTCTTTAAGGATTGAATTCCGATACTGCGCTGACCACTGATTGGCCAGACAGGATTTTGCGGAACCGCGGAAACACACCCATCTCTTAATTGAAATTCCACGTATTTTTTAAATGGCCCGATTATTGGCTCCATTGCACATTTCAAGCATACCCTTTTTTGTTCGCCTTTCAACTACATATTATAATAATATCGTTCGTACAATTTGTGGAAAGATATGCTAATTTTGCAATTTTAAAGTCCCAATGTTATAAAAGCGTTCTAGAAATATCTAAATTTAATCATTTATAATATACAATTTTAAGATGATTACACAGTGTGATTTCTGGTATTTTGAGAAAGCCTATAATTTTAATTCAATGCAGTTCCCTAGTGGAAAGGAGTCACGTGATTTTTTTACAATTTTTAACGAAGGACCTTTTAGTCAGTGCAATCTTTTAAATAATAAAGAAAAGGTAGTATTATGGCCGTTATAGGTATTATGATTGTTTGTAATATCTCCGTTATTAGATGAATTCTAGTGATTACTTATAGACTTACTTGTTTAATAGTGCATCATTATGCAGTGATGATACATAATATGTCAATACACAAAATACAATAACTAACATTTGCTATAAAGCATTTTTACTTTTGAGTATTTCAAAACTTTTTCAAAGTATACCTACTTTAACGTTTAATTATATATTTCCTCTTTTTTTTTAAACTTAGCCGTATTTTGTCACACTCATATGCTTTTTCTGTTATTTAACATTTGCACCCTCGAGTGCGTTCTTGTTATTTAATTTATTTTTGGCTGTGCAAGTTATACAAAGTTAAATAATAGTATGGAATTTTGTTAAAGTAGTCCCTTAAACGTGTTGATGCCGTATGGCCTCTTTTTGGAAATTTTCATATCATTGAAGAAATTATTCAATAAGTTTATTGTAGTTCTTCCACTAATCTGTAATTTACATTACAGATATATTATAAATTTTTAATACTGCAGTCCATTTATGGAAGAGTTTTGTATACGTACATATATTTGCATACTGTCTGCAATAATTTTTCCGTATTTTGAATGAATATATAATGTTATATTAAAACGTTGTGTTTTTTTAAAGGAAATCAATTTGAAAATCTATTTTTGTGGGCGATACGTGGGGGGG
>QKQZ01010806.1:0-18240 GCA_003595255.1 Solenopsis fugax | reverse complement strand
GGGGGGGGGAGGAGAGGTGAATAGGTCATATTACCATCCCTGTTTCTCTTTGATTTATTAAACAGTGTCGTCACGTTTTATAAATAACTTCCTAACAAATATTTCATAACTTTGCGATTAGAATTGACTAAACAACACATTAACAAATGTAATTAAGAAAGAAACGCGTATTACTACTTTCTTTTTTAAATAATGAACAATTTGAATTACAAATACTTTTACAAATAAGCAACCTTGCATTTTCTAATATGACGTCATATTTAAAGAAAATTATGTAATTTATGAACATTTCATACTTTTATACGAAAATGCTACGATGAAACTTTTGGCTTGTTTTCTATTCCTTCACTAGACTGTATTGGAACGTTCCTTCTCGTTTTCACTAACTTTCAAACATATACTTATTTCATTTTAAATGTACACTAATTCAGAAAGTTCAGGAACAGAAAACAAACTTTCTGTCTTTATTTCTCTTCTCTTTAATTCTTCTAATTGCAAAGAGTTCTCTAAATCTCCTTCCTTCATACGAATATAGTTTTTCAAATTTTTAGATTTTGTTTTATCATTAAATTACTGGAAACTCCCTCTCACAAGACTTAAGGATATTTTCAAAAATTAAAAATCTATTTTAACTACCAAATTAAATATACTTGCGTAATAATGTAAAGAATATACTTTCAAAACCAGTTCTGTGTTCTTTAAAATATTAGATAAATTCATCTTTTTACTAAAACATTTATAAAAATGTCTGCAATTATAGATGAGAAGAAATTTGATAGTTAAATCTAAACGTAACACATTGATTCCATATATTCGAATAGTTTGTATAACGTTTTTCAACTGGCGAACCAAATAATTTTTCTGTACCCTACACAAAATTAAAACGTTTTGAACACGCTACACGAGGATAAATAAAAGTTTCTTGAACTGCTTCCATCTTGCACACTTTTTATTTTACACCGTTTACTCTTTTTCCCTTTATATTCCTCTGAAATGGTACCGGTTTTGTATTTATATAAATCAAGAAACGCGCTTAACTTCGCCTTGCATCTATGAAAATGTCTGAATACAAAAATCCGCATCATTTTCGCAGGGAACATTTTCCTCTTTCCTTATGTAACAAATTTTTTATATTTCAACAAAATTAATTAAAATAAAATTCATTACTCGTTATTATTTTCTTACATTAATTGTTTATTTGTTCCTTACTTTTAATTGCAATTTTTGCATGCAGAAAGCTTTGAAGGTTAGAAAGATTTTAAAAAATTATTGAGATATTAGTTAACTTAATAATCACATACTCCTAAAATAATAAAGTAATTAAGAAACAAATGTAATACTGAAAATTAATTATAAATCAAACAAATAAATTAAGACACAATAATTTCCAAGAGAATAGATAAATGCCAAAAATAATTTTTAATGATTCTGTAGCATGTTAAAAACATTATTTGCAAAAATATTATAACAAACGAAATATATTTTTTATATTTTATATTGTTAAATTTGCAATAATTTTCTGACAAGCACTGAAGTAAAATTATTATTATAATTTACTGAATTAAATGGAGAAAGCTATGGAAAAGTAGCAATATCTCACTGTTTAATATTTTCTTTCATTTTTATGTGCATATATTTCCTAATTCTACAAACTGCATGGGATCTGTGAAGTTTGCACGACATTCTGTTAATATAAAAAAATACATAGAGTTCCAATAGTATTTTTCATAGTTCTGGAGTTCCTTATAAAAATAACGAAAAATTTTGCATTTTTTACCCTAAAAAAACAAAAATGAAAAAATGCCGTGCTAACTTCGCGAATCTAGCACGACACCTCCTCCTCTAAAGTACAAAAAAAACATTAAATGTTAGTACATTTGACAAGAGTTCCAATTAGTGTTATCAGAATTCTGTCGCTGATTGCAATTTCAAAAAAAAAAATTCACACGATTAACATTTTTTTTACAATAAAATATTACAATAAATATTACAATAAACGTACCACGACACTTGGACGAAAAGTGTAGCAAAGTTAGCACGGCATTTTTTCATTTGTGTTTTTTTATAGTAAAAATGCAGAACTCTTCGTTAATTTTATAAGGAACTCCGGAACTATGAAAAGTGCTACTCTATAAGGAACTCTATGTATTTTTTTATATTAATAGAATGTCGTCCCAACTTCGCAGATCCAACTGCATACCGTTATTATTTTCTTAAAATGTTCTTCTTAAATTGAATCAAAATATTATAATATAGTAATATTATAATATTAAATTGATAATAAATTGAGTAATATTGAAACTAATAATTAATTTACAATATCGATCAAAAGTTTGGACGTATCGAGAGTAAATGCAAAAAGTCGAGATTGATTGAAAAAATAATTATTTATGTCAGTGTTCCTTTAACAAAAGTGATTTATTGAAATACAAATACACTTTGATATATATATCAATAAAAAATATTGCGTAACTTTTGCTTTTTATGGCCTATTTTGATCTACAGGTTCAAGCTGTCCTTGTTTAATTAACTGATAAACTAACGATGCATGAGAGGGGTCTAATCTTAAAAATAAAAAAATATATGTTTCTGGAAACACTATAAAAAAACTTAGAAAGGTATTTTAGATAAAATATTTTTGAAATTTTTCAATAGAAAGTCTAAAATTGGCGTAGCTACAATAAAAGCTTGTATAGACTGCGTAGACAAAAACAAGCTCTACTGACCAAAATAAACTGTACAAATTATATAAATATTTTTTTTATTGATATGAATACTAAAATATATTTTGTATTTCAATAAATCGTTTTTGTTAGAAAAACATTATCACAACTATTTATTTTATCAATTAATGTCAATTTTTTGCATTTACTTTTTACGTACAAACTTTTGACCGGTATTGTATGTTTACATGCAGAATTTCGACAGTTAAAAGCTATAGAAATTTATGAAAATATTTATAATGGAAACTATCACATATTCCTAAAATACTAAAATAGTTAAAGAAATAATTATAATAATAAAAATAAATTAATTTTGAACAAAAAAGAATAAATTAAATAAAGAAAGGGTACAATACAATATTTGGTATATATGTGCAATAATTTCGAAGAGAATAAATAAATGCTAAAAGTGGTTGTCTATAATTCTATAATATTCCAATAATCTTTCTCACAAAAATATTATAACAAACAAAATATATTTTAAATATTGGCTATTCTACATCGTCAAAATTGATGCAATATTTTTCTGACAAACTCTGAAGTGGAATAATTAAAGTAACGAATTAAACTAAGTTATTGTCTGTTACGCAGCTTCGACAGTGACTGATTCAATTCATCTTGGAGTAATCGAGCGACGATCGTAGACTCGCGTAATCCGCTCGTTTCGGCTTTAATTGTCGACGAAACATAAATTCTTCCGGCTTTCCGTCGCGGCTTTCGTTCGCAACGATTCGCTCGGAAAGCTATATTAATTCGGGTTTCCGGGGCGGAAACGAGGACGGAGCTGGACCGCTAATGGCGACGATCGAGGCCGCCACTCGTTATTAGCGCGGAAAAACGTGGCAAGAGAGAGGATTAAAAGAAAATAACCGACGAAAATAGCGAGCGACTGCGACACGTCGTACGTTTTCACTAACTTTGTATCCGTCTAACTTTTGTAACTTTCGAACACATTGCTATCCAATAAAAAGAATCTCCGAAACAAAATTCCATTAAAACACAGCCCCAACATTTATGTTTTTGTTATATATCTTGTTATACCTTTTATACCGTAATACAATTTTAAATCACCTAATAGCATTTTTATCGCAACTTAGCTTTGAATGGTATACAACATGTCGAGAACAAAATTTCAAAAACATATGAAAAGTATAACTCTTTTTATTTATAACATATTTTAATTTAAAAAATTTTTATTAAAGTAAAACACACAGTTATATTAAAAAAACGTAACCACTGAATCTTGAAATTAATATATTTATTACAAGGTCTTTTAAATTTTTGTGACGTAAATTTCCACCTTTCTGTCAGTAGAAATTGTTTTCAGTTCAACTTAAAAATAATCCGATTACTATAATTCGCAGTTCTGAAGAATTTTCTAATGAGGAGCTTTCATCTTCGCGATTTCAATGTGACAAATTTAACAGAGGAGAGTACGGAAATCACTTATGCAATTTCAAAATCCTTCCTCTTTTCTGTGAACGATACATGTCAAACGGGACGAAATACGCGCGTCTGTCGGGTAAATCGAAAAAAGTTTTTTGCGTGTCTTGATCCTGTCGATTCCAGAATCCATGGCACCACGAACCAGACCGAACATCTGGTACATGGCACCGACCCATCAGGTAGTCGATCCGGGTTTCTTACTACTCACCCATACCCCTGATTCTACCACCCTTCCCTCCCTCCAACTCCTCTTTCCTTCCTCATCCAGGACACCCTCGTAGCCCTCCACGACATTCTTTCTCTTTTTACTCGTGGCCGTCGGAAAATCCCCGAGATTTTCTTCGGATCTCCCGAAACCACGAACTCCGAAAAGTCGCCGAGCACGTCGATCGCGCACCGCGATGTCGAGTGTGTTAACAGAAGGGTGGAAAATGCGGGGAAGCGGTGTACGTCTCGCAAGATCAATCGCGTTGCACAAGCTCACCCACTAAAATTCCCAATTTCTATACTTTTCTTCCTTCCTTTATTTTCTACATGTTTTTTTCGCTCCTTTTTCCTTCTCTCTCTCTCTCTCTCTTCACTTTTTTAAATTTATAAATAATTCACGAATGTTATCCGCGTCCACGATTCAGAAAGATAATGATAGAAAAATAAGATTTTTAGAGATCAGGGAACATAATTAATAATTGGAAAAGTAATAAGTTAATAATTACCCCATAAGCCTATATAAAATATTTTCTCTTATCATATTTCCATAAGAGAAAATTGCAAATACCGAATATAAATATCGAATATATTTCATAAATCGATATTTCCTTATTTCTCGCAAACTATAAATGTTGCACCTGATTAATATTGATAGAAACATGATCTTTTTAAATAATTGTAAAAGTAAAAATCCATAATTTAGATATCAGTGACTTGTTTTCATATAAAAACAATTAAAAACGAATTCTTTAAATAAAGAATTAATATTCTTATGATCTTCTTTTGCAAATTGCGTTGTTTAAACGATAGTGAGTACATTGTCAATAGTACTAGTTTATTCTGCATCTCTGTAGCATCTTAAAACTGTTTTATTCATACTTTTTTTCTTTCTTATTTTTCTCATAATGCGGTTTTAAACATAAAATCGGGGTGCAAACTGGCATATTTATCGATAAAACAGACTATAAGATAGTAAATACCATACAGAATAAAATAAAAAGCATAACTGTATGAAATCCATCTATAAACCTTTTGTGTTATGAACTTTTGTATCAGATCTCTTTTTTGATCCGGAAAATTTTCTGGTCGCTGTTCACGAATCAGAAGTTAGAGTTTTATAAATTCTATTCAAAATGACTACTTCAATATGGCAGACCAATAGTTCAAAAATTTTTTAATTTTTATGAATATCAGTATAGAAAAAGAATCGATATAATTACAGAGAAAACATGCAATAAATGTCTCTTGTAATCATTTTGGTTTTTGAAAATTTCGTAAGGAAGATGTTGCATTGCTAAGTCGGTTTCATTTTTATTTATCTTAAAAATTTTAATTATTTTAAAATTCAAAACAAATTATGAAAACTACTATATCATCTGATAGAAGACACTTTTTAGTTTGTATTTATGTCTCTAAAGTTTTATTTTTACTTTTTGTTGAAGAAATATAATCTAAAAGCAAAGTGGTATTGGTGTCTTTCTTCTATTATTTCATAATTTTATAAAAAAAAGATATTTTTATAGTAATTGTTTTAACTTCACATATTTGAGTTCCATCGCTGTATAAACTCTTTAAATTCTTTACACTTAGTTATGGTATAAACTCCATAATTCTTTTATATCTCAAAGATATTGTGAAGCTTGTAATTTAATATCGTGGTGTATGATACATCTGACGTATCGCTTTAAGAGGTTGCTTTGCTAAATGACTTCGCCCGCTCGTCCTTTCGAAAATTACAGCGGACGTACCCTTACCCTTCCACAAGCTGGCTTGCCCTTTGACGCGCGAAAGTCTAATCGAGAGCGTGGGATGAGAAAAATGTATCAGAAGCTTCGGTCTGAGCGAGTTCGCGGCCAGAGAGATCAAAGGGGATGTGTAATTTACTTCGGGGTTGCGAGACGTCGAAAGGTGGACGCCCTCAAGGGTGGCTTGCGTGCCCATACATGTGCACGTGAGAGATCCTTCGCAAGATCAATAATAGTATTACAATATGTGTTCATAGTACAGCAAAGTAGAATTTTATTTATAACTCGACGTATTTGAAATATTAACGTCTTTTTCAATTTTTTTTACTAAACTCTACTAAATTCTATTTAAACTTTAATAATAAATTATTAATTAGAACTTTAATTAATAAGTAAAGTACTAATTATTAAAGTAATAACCTTTTAAATTTTTACAAAGATTGGAGATATTCGACCGTTAATGTAATACATACAAATTGAAATGAGAATGCCTTGTACGGTCACGCTGGATCTTAGTGCTTTTTATAAATTTTACTTGTGTGATTTTTATATACCTTTTTTCAAATTCAACTGACTACGCGCCGTTTTTTACAAAGAATTACGATTAACAATTTTCAATTATTACGCGTGCAGCTTTTTCCAGTCCAAATATTTAATCTTCAACGTTATTATATTTTTAAATAACTTCTAAACCGTGAATTTTTATATCTTCTTGTAAATTAAAATTTTTAATTAACACTTTTTTACCTTTAATTAGGTAATATAATAAAAAATCCAAATCACCAAAATATATATCAAAATATTTTACTTTCTGGTTTTCAATTTATCAAATTTTTTAATTACTTTTTCATGTTTTATCAGAAACTACTTTATACGCTACTTATTACTTTAATAGTAAAAATGATATATGCACGAATACTTTATACACGACTGTTGAAATAATCGTAAAGATGATGTATGCACGAGAAAGAGATCTGTTTGAAACGTGTCGCGCGGTTTGTTGACAGGAAAGAAAATATTGGAGAAGAATTATGGAATTGCAGAGACTGCATTAAAGCTTGATTTATCAACGACTAGCCTCGTTCTACCTTTCAAACGTGTAGAAATATCGTCGCATAAATTCTGAAGAGCTTACTGCAAGCTTCTTCTTCTTTTTCCCACGTCAAGGCGATGTCACGTTGAAATCTTTTGGTTTTACTACGAGAGTACAAATTTTATCTTGTGTGAACTAATCGTTGAAATAAAACGCGATTATTCGTTTTCTTTATTCATAATTTAAACATTATTTCAATTGCACATTTTGTTGTTTTAATATAAAAATTTATATTAAAATAATTTTTATATTGTAATTTTCATACTGCTATTATAAGATTTGAATAAATCTATACAAAGAAATATATAAGAATAATTTTATATATAATAAAAAATTTTGCGTTAAACATGTAACACATCCAACGTTAAATATTTAACGATCTTCCTAACGATCCACCCAAAATTTTGTGTTAATTTAACAAAATAAACAATGGAAAATTACGCAAATATTATATAAAATATTAACATAGGAAATATAACATTTTAACAATTTAGAAATAAATTGTGATATTTCTTCAGTAAAATTAATATTTATAACATGTTGAAACGTATATTTTATTAATTTAGCCTAAAATTTTTCTTTCAAAACTACATTATTTTTATATAATTTGTTCATTTTTATATTCTTTACCCATAAATTTTATTATTTTGATATTAATGTTGAGTATGAATTTAACACAATGTATTTTAATAATATGTACAATGTATTTCAATAATGCAATATTAAATTAATATGCGAACATCTTAAAAATTTTACACAAAAATTTTAACAAGCATTGATTTTAACACAAATAGAAAATTGCATTTTCTTTGTAAGATGTATAGAAGAATTTCCAAATAAATCCTAGCAAAAAGGAAGGATTGTTTCGTACGATTCTCCTATGTTAAGATTCCAGCATCGGAATTCTACAATAGTGTAGCAATTTTATGCTTCACGAAACGTTACGATGACTTTAAGCAAACCGTGAGTAATACCAATGACTTTCTGTTCGTTATTAGTAATTGCATATCTCTCGTTCAGAGTTTCAAAGATACTTCCCTTTTTTTGTTTAATCGTGCCATAAACAATTTTTCAATTTATTGCCAAAAGTAAAAGTTAAATGTATACAATTAATTGTCACAAAATTTGCTGTATATTATTCTAAATTAATAAATGATTATATTAGTGTAGCTAAATGAAAAATGTTTTTAGCATTATATATAAATTTTTATTTAGAGAGATAAACCAGACAATGCTTTTTTTGAAAAAAAAATTTTAATAAGAAAATTAAAATGCAAAATTATAATAAAAATACTGAAATGATAAACAATAATGGCCTAATAAATAATCATTGTACTTCGTGTGCATACGCATGGTCAAGATTTCAGCTTCCGTAAATTACGTAAAAAGGTACGAGCATTTTTTATAATTGTGATTTTCGGTTCACGGAGAGAATTTTTAAAAATTTTACTTTTTGCGAAATTAGATACATTAAAACATATGCGTTTTCTTGAAAAATTTTCTTCTTTTTCTATAAAAACTTAAAAAAGGAAAAATAAGTAAAGGGCTCCGTGAAATAATGCAGAATATTATTAAAAATATCCTTTAAACATTCATATACATTGATAAAAGTTATCGTGACTTCTGTTTTCAAAAATAATGTAGATATTTTGAGAAAAGCGAGTTTAAAATCTTAAGATGTAAAGTTTATAATGATTTATTAATAACTCTTTTACAACGATTTATTAACAACTAATAATCTATACCGGCTCCAGTTTTATGACTCCAAACTAACTAGTAAAAACATAGAAAACGTTTTTCAACTTTTCGAATTTTTAAAAGTCTTATACCCTTTTAACTTGAGGTGCGTATCGTTATTCACTTAGAGTACTGAAAATTTATAGTAATACGTAACGTGAACTAGTGTAACGTCATAAGTTTTCAGTTTCAGTTATTCACCATGAGTTTTGGAACGCAGCCTCGTTTTTGTTATTCTCTTTAGACTTTCCATTCTAATTTCGTCGCTTCGGTCTTTATAGGTGTCTGCTGGATTATCTATTTTTCCGTTTCGCGTTCATTACTTTTAATTTAATAAAGTGAAGATCGTAGAAGACAAAATGAAACAAGACGCCGTAAAATAAATGAAGCTGACGTGAAATAGATAAGATTAATAGATAATAACGGTCTTGAGGATGTTCTCCTTGAGGGAGAGCAAGCCGTGCGCATTGGTTACTCTCGAGTTTCCAGCGTTCCGGGACAATTAGATTCTCAGTAGTAAAAAGCATTAAGAATTAATACAGCGCCGATCATTATTTCGAGTCCTTACGGCAGTGTGCCAGCTCCCGGCCGAGCTCTACGGCGTAATTCTAGACACTTTCCGCAACAATGCCGGGGAGCGGGCGCATCCTGCGAGTGGAATTTTAAGCGAGCAGATTCAGGAAATTAGGAAGATTTGATCAGCCGGCCCTGGAATTACAAATAACCTTATTATCGTGCGGCACGCTGCCGGCCCCGGCGCTCGCGATTTCCACCGAGTGCCGAATTTCCTTTTTAACCGGCGAGAGCCAGAGCGGCATGGCGATTAGGTGATTTACATGAAGATCATTGCGCGCGCGGTACGCCGCGTCGGATCCCTTAGATTTTACGTTAATAATGAATTTTCGTGGTTTCACTTTGCCGTCAGTCCAGTTTTATTCCACCTCACGATTCGCGTTTGTTTACCATTTGTTTACCATCCATAATTTTTATTCTTGAAAACGCGTACCGCACACTGAAATATTTTTCTCCATTAGAAAAAACGCCTGTGTAATTTTTACGTCTCTGAAATGAAATTCTCGCTCGAGCGCGGCTTGCTTTACGCACCTTGTCAAATCCACCACCGCGCCTCCCCCCCCCCTCTCTCTCGCACCTTTTCACGCCCTATTTTTCACACCCCTTTCTCTTTCTGCTTTCACGACCCTTCGGTAAGTCTTCGCGCTGGCAATAAAGACAAATTGTCGGCGTCCCGCAGTTTTACAAAGACAGTAATTAATTGCCGGCCGCGCGTAACGAGACCTGCTTCGACTATCGACACGCATCGATTTAGGAAAATTCCTCTGTTAGAATTCCTGCTTAATTAACGTTAATCGAATAATTTTATCTCCATAACTCTCGCAATAGCGATAATGTAGTAATAAATAGTAAATAAAGAGAGCTATTGATATAGTGGAATGAAATAAATTGTAAAATATTATTCATTTACAGTCTTAATTTACAGTTTAAATATTATTATTTTAATTATATTTGATTATTTTAATATACACATAACATTAATATTAAAGTGAGCTTTATGATACAGCGCAAAAATTATTTTAATTAAAAGTGCTCTCTCTCTCTCTCTCGTATTAGAACAAGAAAACAAATGCGTAAATTAAAACAATAATACATAAGTTACAAGTATAAATTAATACAAGTATAAATTAAAATCAAATTTTTATTTGTTATTCTAGTCATTTATTCTATTTATGAAATTTGAATTATACTGACAAATGATATTATAAATTACAGTATTATATATTATATATTACAGTAATATACATATATGCAATTAATTATATCAGAGAAAAAATGTAACTAATAACGTAATTAATTGTATTGTAATATTCGGGATGTATTAATTTATTAATTACATTAAACTTAGAGCAAGTGAACATCCAAATCATCTATTTCACATACAATGTACATTATAAATTGCATCAATTATTTAATTTGATTAATTAGTAAAGTTTAGAGAGGCATCGATCTTTTTTATCATTCAGCCATCACTCGTAATTTGGCGTAATTATTATAGTATTTGTATTGGATCAACGTAAAGGCTTAGTTCTTTTTGACATTATTCTTATTACTGTGTATCTACATTAGCAAATATTATGACAAATTATATAGAAAGGTGACTTTAAGAGTTGTTTATCACAAAAAATTTGTTGTTCGTTTGAATTATTTACAGCTATCTTGTGCCAAAATGTATCTAAAAAAAAATATTTGTGTGCAATTATAATGAGTTTTGGAAAGAAAAAATGGTACAAATGTTGTAAAAAAAAGCTTCATGACAAATTTGAAAAATTCCCAATATTTTTCATGGCATTAAACATTTTTATTCCTTTCCGAAACTCGCAAATTCTAATCGTATACAAATATATTTTTTTAACTCATTTTTGCTTATACAAAATAGCACTATGAATAACTCATATCAATTTTTTTTATAAATAGTTCTTGAAGTCAACTTTTCAGCAATATATGATTTACCATAATATCTGCCAGTGTCGATATACATGTATTGTAACAAGAGTTCATATCTTCAAAAACAGCCAAAACTTTTGAACTCATCTAATAGTCTTATTTAATCTCATCTTTCTATATAAAGTTATCTAGAAAATCTATAATCTAGATAATTATTTGCATAAAGAAATGCTGTTATCTTATCCTTATTTTCAGATTATAAAAATATTATCTTCATTTTTATCTTACAAAAATCCAATTACAATTATCTAAAAAACCGTATTTCTTTATATTGACCAATTTGATAATAAAAAATTTTTTAAGTTATGGAGGATGAAATTATTTTAGTAAATATTAAATTTCTAGAAAATCAAAATATACAATTATAGAGTAAATAAAAAAACCATAAAGTTGTAGGGTTTAAAAAGATCTATTTATTGATCCTATCAGTTTGACCTTGGGTGGCGTTGCTGTGTGAAGTCAAATGGATTTTTTAAGATGGTGTACCCTATTTTTGATTTCAAAATCTAATAGCTGGTGTCAATAGCTTTCCCAAACATTATAATGAAGTTATTTTTCATTAAGTACTTTCCGAGTTATAAAGCTTGAAAGTTACAGTATACTCAGCTTCATAACTCAGAAAGTACTTATTAAAAAATAACTTTATTATAGTGTTTCAAAAAGTTCTTAAGATCGACTATAATAAAATGCAATAAAATATAGGAGTTTCTCCTTGAAAATTTAAAAATAATTTTTATCTTAATAGCGTTAGCCAGGGTCACACAGATATTTTTGTCTACTGTGTCACTTCAAATCCTATTATAACTTTTGTATGAAACATTTCTTCCGGAAATATTAAGGGGTTCCGATACTTTTCGGATACCGTGTATTTATTATTGCATTTTTTTGTAGTCGATCTCTTCATATATTTTTAGGATTACAATTAAAGGATTACAATTAACATTATAATAAAAAAAAAAAATTGAGATTAATAGGAAGCTTTTGTGTATCTAGTTATAGATAGGGAAAAGGGAGGTAAGATGACAAATTGTTAATTCTTTAAAAAGTAAATAACAAATGACGAGTCGGTGCTTAATTTATTATAGATTTTAGATAATAATAAGTAATCTCCGATAATTTGATTTCAATTTGTCCACAAAAGTAGATAATGTAATGAGAAATGTGTTCCGGCTGCATCTATATTTTTGATATTTGTTCATAAGGAATAACAAAAATATGAAATTATTTAGATTTTATCTAAATATATTTACATCTGATTTATATTTATCTAGATAATTTTGATTTATCTAATGTAAGCGAAACATTGAACATAACGACCATTAGCCATTAAGCGACCATTGACCCCAGGTCGAGAGGATGATTTCGAGTTCTCCGTCTCCGAAACGAATTCCATGACAAGGATAATAAAGGCTCGTTAGCGCTCTGCGGATTCAGCGGAATACCACTAGAGAAAGTCGCCCATTTATCGACTTCTTTCTATCTTGATTGCGCTCGCTTCAGCATCCATTCTTCTCAGAATGTCTCGAAAAAGTGAAACGCTACGAATTAATGTGACCTACAGTTGCGGACGATGGAAAAACAACTTACGCTACTGCTGATTTTAAAGCGATAGACTAACATAAATAAACTGATGTAATTGAGTTCATCTGAATCAATTTGTGATTGACAAATTGATATGAATTAAAATAAATTAAAGTCATAAATTTTTAAATGACAAATTAATGGTGGTATTTCCCTCACACATATCATAAATTACATAATCGGAATTAATGTTTACTGAATAATTAAAGGAGCTAGATGGAAAACTGTAAATTAATGAATAATTTTCAGTTAAAAATTTCATGTCGCAAAATATCGAAATTACGACACATCCAAACGGCAAATTCATTAAAATTAAAGCAGCAGGAATTTAAGACAAAAATTACAATACGAGTAGATCCTTTCAAACTTTCTAAATATTTCGCTAAGAGATTTTATAAAATGAACGACTTGAATTAGATATAAATATATGTATAATTTTCTCATTTCCGGAATTAAATATCTCTTGTAGTTAAGATAGCTTATCGAGAGAGTTTCGCGTGCAAAAATCGTTTCGAAAAGCGCAAAGATTTACGATGGGGCCGGTTGGTTATCCGGCCATCTTTGAATCACTGGTCTCCATGGAGAGAGTCGGCTCGTTTCTCTCCATCCGAGCTTAAAAGTATTTCCTTGCTGTTCTCACCGCTCATTTGAACTAATAACTCGCGCGCGATTTCTCCTGAGGGAGGAGGGTGAAAGGGAGGGAGAGAGAAAACGGCCTTGAGGGCACGGCTACTTACAGGTGAAGCGACCCAACCCCATGCGGTACCGGGCTTTTCCCAGCAGTTTTCCGGGCGCGGAACTTTCGAATTTAATGCAGTTACTGTCTACCATAACATATTCTAGAGCTTTTAGCGGAGTTGACGCGAAAAGGGGTCGATCTCCAAGGTTCTTCCAAAATACGTGCAAATTATTGAAATGATATAACACCAAAATCACATCGTATCGTTCCGTGATTAAAGTTGGCGTTGCCGAGAACATCAGGTTAACAAACTGTCGTCATACAAAACATTGCACCAATATTCATTGTCTCAAGCATAATAATAATAATTTCAACTTTATACAATTAAAAAAATCAGTATCACATCAATAATCATTATTTGGTGTATAAACAAGAATATAAAATATTATTTAAAGAATTAGATAATTTTAAATTTTAGAAAAATATTTTATACTTTATTTCAGTATTATAATAGTCATCTATATAAAAGCACAATATATAATTATTTTAATAATATTAGCGAAGAATTCCAGTTCTTAATTTAAAAATATTTTTATTTCCAATACGGTATTTTTTCCTCTCAAATCATAAAAGTTATTATTAAATAACGATGAAACTTCTTGACAAACTTATACAAAATATTTTTATATAAATTGTGTCTGTTTAAGATTATCACATTTTTAAAGATTTTAGATTCTTGTATGTGAGACAATGGTTGTTAATTCAATATTTACTAATTTTTTTTTGTAAACAGAAAGGATTATTTTTATTTTGAGAACACCTTCATTTTCAAAATGTTAAATATTGAAATAAGATTATGTAATGTTAAAGAGCTATAATTTGCTTGCATAAAGATATTGGAAGTTTCATTTAAAAAATATAGTCTCATTATTCAATAATAATTTTCACGATTTGAGAAAAGTATAAACGAAATAGTTTTAAGAAGCTGCAAACATATAAAATGATTTAATAACAATAATATACTCGTTGTTATTTAAACTATGCAGTTTGCAAAAGAAAATCGTGCAAATTTTATTCTTGCTTTTCAAAAATTCATGTTTAGCAGATTTTATATTAAAAAAAGTCATGAATATGTGAACTCATAATTTATTTGCCTTAAACATAAATAATATTTTATAAATTAAATTTACTTTAGGCTAAGCGTACATACTGGAGCTACCTTAATAAGATAATATAGATCGATACGTGAAAACACAACTTAATTAAAACATAAAAGAATCCTAATGATCATACCTAAATTTTAGCGCTCATATTTCTTTTATGATTTTATATACATTTTTAAATTTACAAAATGTTTATTCGAATTATTAATACTTATTATTAGCAGTGCTTCAACAATCTTTTAAAATAAGTATTAACACTTATTATTAGTAATAGTTTGTTGAAACATTGCTAATAATAGTATTAATATCTTCGAATAAATATTAATAATTGTTTAATACTTTGTTCTTTCTTTCGTATTCTCTTTTCTTCTTCTTTTGCATCTAGTTATAGCATTTGCACTTGCACTTTAATTACGAATAACGCGGCCACCTAGCGCCGGAATCACTCGGCACGCCGTAGCGTGAGGCCCCGCGCCCATGGCCAAGCCTAGCGGCGTATACTGTGTTGGCCAATGCCCGGGAGCCCGGATCGCTACAATATTATTCTTCCACAATTTCAACATTTTTTATACATTTGTGGTACTGTGACTCGATGAAAGAAATCCAACGGCCAGTTAGAAGAAAAACAAATAAAGATAGTGCATTTTCAAATTTACCGAATTGTACGCCGATAAATGTTCGGTTTTGAAACAATTCTAAGTAGAAAATAATAATATAACATGGGTTTTTATTATATTTCATAAATTATCTAAGCAGAACAAGTTTTTATTAGTATTAATCCAGTGCAATGTTTAGTTTCCAAGAAGAAAAGAGGTGCTGCTTTAGAAAGTCTATGCCAGCATTGGTGACTTTTCTCTATTAGTTTTTCCGGTCAGTTTAGCATTCTCTTAAATAGAACATATTCATCTTAATTTGATAATACTGTTTTTTTTCTGTGCACGCACACGTTGCCAAGTTTTATATTTAAAAAGTATGCTAACAATAAGAAAATCAGTGATAACAAATGGAATAGAGGAATTCGACAAAAGTCGACTTTTGACGCTATATTTCTGCGGTTTTAATATTAATTATTAGCCGCGCGCGGCAAGGATTACCACGGATAAAATCATTTATTAATCGTCGAATAATACGCACGAATGGCGGCTCCATTATGGAATCGTCGCGTGTACAGGTTTCCAATGCAACCAGATAATGGCATTTCGTCGAAATATAAATATCTCGCTTAGCTTTACCAGCGTGATTAATTGGTAATTAACAACATTCGTCAACTTGTTTTCTGGCTCTCATAATTTTTACGTGCAAGTATATTTTTAATTCTTATATTGCACGTAAAAGTTTAATGAAAAGCATTAAGTCATCAAATTAATGAAAAAGGAAAAACAGAATTGCTCGATTAAACGCTTGCTTTTGCGCAATAAGTTTGCACAATAGATTTGTCAATATTTTATTATTAAGTTTTATCGCAATCTTAAATTCATTAAGATTTTATTTGGGTTCATTATGTTTTACCTAGAAGAGTTTGTAATTAAATATTTAATTATATATAATCTTAGTTTTACATTTTACTTTCAGTTTCTATTATTTTAACCTTAACAATTCGAAAATCTGGTTTGAAATTTCATTTCTTTTAAACATAATTAAAAAGCCTCGACGATTATAGCTAGATTGTATTCAATTTAACAATAATGATGTTAACAAACATTTAATGCGGAAAATCCTGGTATCTCTGGCTAAGATGTTGTTTTTCGCAACAAATTATTTACATTTTTTAAAGGGGAAGGAGTTTTATTTATTAGTATCATTGCCACATTAGATGTTTGATAGCATCATTAAATTGAATCTCGATTTAATATTGTATTAGATACTATTCTCGTTCAACTTAGAACTGTTTCAAAACCAAAAATTTATCGACGTACAGTTTAATAAATTTGAAAGTGTACATGAAATTATAAAAGAAATATCAGTTCCAAAATCTAACTATAATCGTTAGAATTTTTTAATTACGTTTAAGTTATATTTTCACATATCGATCTATAATATTTTCTTACTAGGGTAACTCCAGTATAACACCGCACCAAAGGAAAACTTAATCACTTATCAACTATTATTTACTATGTTTAAGGCAAATGAATTATACCAATAAAAACTTCACTTATATTCAATATTTGGATGTGGGTTATATAGATTAGACAATGATGGTTGGATAATAATAGAGTGTACCTAAACGTGCACTTTCTGTAACTCTGCGCAGAATACTGCTTTTCAACTAAAGAGCGTTTATACATACTTTAACATAAATTCCACACATTAAAAATGTACCAAACAGAAAAGGCATACAAGATGTCAAGCTAAATATAGAATATAAGAGTTGTACACTTGTATTTTGCTCGTATATCATCCTTTACTGTTCCTCTACATTTAGGTATCATGAAATAACCATTATAGGCCTTTTATATTCCCTATATTAATCATGTATGTCGTAATATATGATTGCGCTATTTTCTACATTGAGAAATCAATTCAATTCACGATAGTCTCGTTAATATTAATATTAAAGTACTGAAATTATAACAAAATGCTAATATAGCATAAAGGCGAATATTGTCGACAACCGTATCCGTCTTCACATCTTCCACAGGGACAGGATGTATGTACATCTCGTTGCTGCAGTTTCGAAAGATAATTAGAAATATATAGAAAAAATAATGGTTAAAAATTAAGTGTAGAAAAAATTATAATTAAAACTTAAGTAAAGAAAAAGTAGCAAAATAATTTTTTATAAGAAAAGAAAAAAAAATAGATTTAATTCTCAAAACTTTTTAGCCGTTATATGGTGATTTTTTTTACCACATAACTAGGAATGCCTAATAGGAATGAAGCAACGTTTGCAATAGAACGGATCTTCGGAAATGGAATGACCCATTCTACTTTATTTTATTAAAATATAACGGATCATTCAATTTCCAAAGATTCGTTCTGTTTTAAACGTTGTATTATTCCTATTAGGCCTAGTTGCTGGATTTTGTTGATCGCTCGTCGACTCTTATATCCTGGTTGCAGGATTTTAAGCACGAGTATCTGCTTGCGCCCGCGGCCATCTATCGCTTCGTGCGGTATTAGTGCCGTAGACCGTTGTACTCGCGTTCGTCGGACTGCCGTTCGAGAAGCGTTCATATATGCCGTTCGAGAAGCGTTTGTGTATGCCGAACTGCCTGTTGAGAAGCGCCTATAGTGTAGCGCGTGTGAGTCGCTACATAGGGGAGATCGGAGCTATTCGTTGTAATTTTTTTCTTTTGCGTATCCTGAGTCCTATATTCATTAAAAAAAAAAGTTGGACGGTTTGAAA
>QKQZ01010805.1:0-11701 GCA_003595255.1 Solenopsis fugax | reverse complement strand
GGACGGGCCCCGCGATCGGCATCGTGGCGAGATCGCGGGGCGGTCAGTGCATGGGCTCAAGGTGGACGTAGAGATGGCAGGAATGCAGCTCGCGTGCTCCATCCCTGTCGGTACAAATTAGAGTAAAAATCATGAAGCAGGATCGTGGCAAATAACTTGCGCAGCGGGAGATTTCTCCGAGCGCGGGCCAAAGGAGCGAACAATGCCTTCAGCTCTCATCTCCCTTAGCTCGTACTCCACCGTCCTCTTTCTTCGGGGCCCACTTCGCTCTCCTCGTCTGGCTTACCCCGTGTTCACTCTCGATTCAAGTTAGATGCTGTGAGGAGTGACCGGGAGCAGATATCCATATTGAAGCAAAAGAAAGAGTAGGAGCCATGCCTCTGATGCCTCATACGAGAGTACATCCCGTGCACACAGAAGCGACGTTTCGCTTCCCATATATATAAATCGACTCTCTATATCCTCGTCTTTTCTCTCCTCTTCGCCCGTTCGTCGTCACTTCTCATTTTCTTCAGCTCGAGTTCTCGTGTCAGAAGAATGGAATTTAATCAATTATTAGCTTATAAAGAATAGAAAATTAAATTTGAAAAAGAAAATAAGAGGACGCGTAGTGTGGTGTTATTGTAAGAAGGATCGATATTTCTTATATTAGAGAAACAAAAAAACCATATCATTTTGGTAGTATTGACAAGTCCATACCTATGTCGTGATACGAAATTTACTTTTTTACAGGTTGTCGAGGTTACTAATAAAATTTCAATCTTCTCCAAATGAATTACGAAATATGAAGGTAAATATTTGAAGGGTCGGGTAGTAACTATTTAAAAACCTAAAATTAATAATTGAACCTAGACCGCGATTTGTACACAATTAAAGAGAAGATAAGCCTATTATACGGTCATAGTAGGATTTTGGTGCTGAGATGATGTTTCGTGTGATTCTATATACAATTTCTGTTTCTTTCAAAACTATGTGACGATATTTTTGATTTCAAACTCTTAACCCAGTTCTTAAATTGAATCAGAAAAGTAATATTTTAGAATTAAATTGACAAATCTTAATATTACTGGTACTAGCATCTTTAAGATTCTCCATCCTAGAGAGAAAAAGTAAAAAAGAGTTAAAAATTAAATAAAAAGTTAATAACGTTTGACTTAGTTAATTTTTAATAATTTAATTTTTAATTTTAATTAGTTATTTTTGAAATACATAAACTTTAATTCATTAACTTTCTTTCCAAGTTAAAAATTTAAAAACTTATAAAAGAAAAAGTACATTTATATTAATAACTAAATTAATTTTATAAGCCGTTAACTTTAACTTAATTTAGTTAAAAAAATATATTAACTTACGCAATCCTGAATTTGCGTAACACGTTAATTTATATTAACGATATTGTTACAACAAAGAGGATCGCGATTTGAGAAAATTAACAGATTTTTAAAGAAAATGTTTCATTATACAAATTACTTGAAACAAGTCAATGTATAAAAATCTCAATTTATTATAATTTCACCATCGACACACACAAATGTAGATTGCCTCAAAATTACCGAATTAAATCGAACATTTGTTGGTTTTGAGACATCTCGTGCAAAGAACTCAATTAATGGAAATATTCGCAGGAATCGACGATAACAGGTTATTGCATCTTTACCCGCAGCTTTTATTTTTAACTCATGTGAAGAAACGAAGGCCGCGTGATACGCGTATTTTATTACACCGCACTCACACACGGTTGCATTAATGTTCCGTTGTCATTCATGTTTTATTCCGTCAGTTATAAACAGTTAAAACTTACTTGGGCCTTGGCGAACAAATTGGCCGGGATAACATCACTCGGCCCTGTACTCATTTAAAGCCTGTTTCCAGTTGACAACTCGCCCATTTTCATCCCGCGTTATTGACAGTTTCGTACCTGCAATGAGTCTTTGACTCACATGATCACGATAATTACGTTTCTTCATCGGTAATCTTCGGGTAACAGTACCGAGCGTGTGGAGAATCAGGTTAACCGACAAAAAGTATGCCTTTTTCGGTCGCGATTACGCTTAACCGTTTTCTTTTCTTTTTTTTTTACAAGAATTACATACAAAGCGAACATCGAAATGTCGTGATTGGCAATTACAGTATTATATTTAACTTTAAGTTAAGCAAAAGCTACGAGATAAGGATTCAATTTAGTGCAACGTTCGCGACTGATACCGCACTCGGTGCCATAATTCGTGCCATCTTAACGTTAACGAGGATCGTATTTTTCAGCGGTTTAATGTACTTCATTTTCTTATTCCCCGTACAGTACAGAATAGCAAAAACGTTGCAAATTATCGCTACAATGTTTCAATACTACAGCAACGATAAAATGTCCGCTTCAGAAATATTGATACGATAATGTCGCAGCAACGTTAATATCGTACAAGCAATGTTGCTGCAACATTACGTATCAATATTTCTGAAGCGGACATTGCTGCTAAAATATTTGCAGCAATATTTTGCGATGCTTTCTCTGCTGTGCTGTATGAGTCGCTACTGTTGCCGCATCGTCGGATGTAATACCCGACTGATAATAGTAATCGCTTACTCTCGTTTCATTCGCGCCGCGCCGGCGTAAATCGTTTCGCTGCGTCTCACACAATATCGCGCGTTGCGCGTTTGCGCATCTCTCCCCGGATAATTTCTTCCTCCATTCCAAATTATCGTGTCGATGCTCCCGAGAGCCATCGCGCCGTCACGCAACTGCATGTAAATACGCTCATACCCAATTCGGGGGAGAGAGAGAGAGAGAGAGAGTGAGAGGAGGGTTGCCCTCCCGCTTGCCGAGAGTACAAAAGCCGCCAGCGCCCCGGAGAACAAACGGAGCTGGCGAATAAATTGGTCGAGGCGTCCGGGCTGACCGGTAGCACCCGACAGCTTCTCACTTTGGGGCTCGTCCATTTTCGACGGTCTGACGAGCCGAAGCGAAAGCCTGTCGGCCATTAATAATTGTTCGTAATAATGGGGCAGTGGGGAAGGGGCGGGAGGGGGGAGGTCTACACCACCGCGACGCGCGGAAAGGGAGGCTGGAGGGAAGGTGGATAGGTGGAAAAAACGACCACGAGACAGGTAACGAGCCTGACCGATTCACGTTGCGTTGTTGTTGCTGCTGCTGCTGCTGCTGCCGTTGCTGTTAGGAGGCGAGAGCGAGAGGCGGTGGTAGCGGTGTCGATCTTACGCAGAGGCCACCCCCGCTGCGTTCCTAATAAACCCACTTGCTAGCGGGATAATGGCTCCACGGTGACTCCACACTTCTGACGAGGGAGCGAGACGAGGCGAGTGACAGAGGGGGAGGGAGAGAAGGGGCGAGAGAGAGAGAGAGAGAGAGAAAGAAAGAATAAACGGGTGGCGGCGAAATGGAGAACACCTTCGACATCGAGACGTTGGCTACCATATCGAGCGGCAAAAAGGAAAGAGTTGACGATGAGCTGAGCATTAGCAATCGGCTCGGAGTATGCTTTGTAGCGATTGCTTCTTCCGAGAAGCGTTGCTGCGAGACGGATCGCTTGCTTACGAGGCGTTATACTTCTGACGCGTCCGTTTTATTTCGCGAGGGGGAGCGGGCCTTAGTTGCGCGGAATGGGATGTTAAATGTCACGTCAGTCTACTTACGTTTAAATCGCTGCTACGTAACGACGCTGGACGTACAATCGTTAGTTACCCCTGCTGCAGCTACTGCTACCTTTCAGTTGAGCATCTCTCACGTCCTTATACGTATATTCCTTGAAATGATCTTGTTTCTATACTAAATAATATCTTAACTGCACTCGAGACGTACATGACGATTCGTCGTGGAATCGCACGATTATTTGTTTGAATAATTCGTTTAAACTACGTTTCGTCGTTTTATTGTCAGTCCGTTTTAACGATAACAAACGAAAATGTAAATTAATCGCTACGTATTAACGAACAGCAATGATCGTAAAGAGTTACAGTTCCTACGAAGAATCGTTAGATTCTATTCGGATGACTAGGCATCCTTATAAATCGACTCACACGCAGCTCTCGCTTCTTAATAGCCAATTACTTTGTGCCTTCGTATAATTAGGTCTTTTTCCGATCCTTGACTCTCAAAAGCTTTAATCTTCTTCCTATCTCAGGTGATCCCTCGCGCCTTCACAGTTCGCCTGGTAGCAATCTCAAATCGTTAGAACGTATGCGCGCGCGATAGCAACCTTTAAAATTAATCTCTGAAATCAGATTTCCAATTTAAGCAATAGAAATATTATATAAATTTGATATTTAAATATATCATAGATAAGGATTTTATCGAAACAATATAAATATTATAAAATATTATTTATGTATATTTCTATCTTATTTTTTATAGTAAATGATACATATGATACAATAATCTTTTGACGTAATTAAATGCGACCCGAGCATATCAAGTTTTTATGTTTTATTTTGAATTTGTTTTATACAATTTAATGTTCGCATAAATTATCGTTATGCAAGTCAGAAAAATAAACAAATTTTATTAATTAAAAATATGTATATTCCAAAGTGTTATTTTTTTAAGATTTCAGCTTGTCTCACAGTAATACTTGACTAATTAAATTGATTTCAGATCTATTTTTGAGTAGCTAATTTCTTATTTAATAATGCAACGCTTTTAAATATTTTTTATGTACTTGGCGTACGGTTTTTCTCTTTTTAAAAAAAGAGTGGCTTACGCTGTTCAATCTGTTACATAATTATCAAATACATTTTACATAAATGTTACTTTAATTTATTATTTAAAAATCATATTGCCGTCATTTGTAGTTATACAAGTTTTTTTATATTTAGGCTATTTAAAAAAGATGGATGTTTTCAATATAAGTTTTGATTATGATATTCCTTTTTACAAAATTTCTTAAATAGCTGATATACCCTGCTTTAACAAAATGTACTAAAGAAGCTTGGAAATTCGAGTCACGAGCATGATTGCGGTAATCCATGATGGCAATCAGTCAGTTTACACGGCATATGTGATAGATCGGATGATCGTCGTGTGTCCCCCCCGTATGAGGGATCGCTCCAATTTGCATCCCTCGTGCGGGGAATAATGTATAAGGCCAACATTTGAATCTGCCCGAGCCGAGGTGACGATACCGTCGCATTGTGATCGATTTTACTATTTCCGAATAAAGACATATTATAAAAAAGTAATAGTTTATTTTTAGAATCGTTTTATTTTTTGATTATTATACATTAATATTTATTTAGAAATTAAGATTTATATAAATAAAAGTATCGTCTTAATTAACTTTAGTAATTTATATTTATAACTCGCATGTAAAGATAATTGCGTTTATACATGTACCTGTTTATCATCTGATATTGATTTTTATGGCTTAGATAGTTTTTATTGATTAATTAATTTTGTCTTTTAATAGAAAATTTTTACTGTTATATGAAAATTTTTTTCTTTTAACAAAAATTTCTTCATAACAGTTGTGATTTATTTAATTAAAATTGAAAATTGTTTTTAATGTTAAATATCTTTTTATCGAAAATAATGTTTTATGTTTTTTTTGAGACTTTTTGATACGTTACATAAAATTGTATGACTTTAATAAGTACAAAAAAAGTCGTGATATTTTTATTTTTACAATTTAGTTTTATTTCGGCGATTTATTGAAATCAAACGCAATTTCACTCTTTTCTCGATACATAAAATTTGGAAGAAAGATAATAATTTATTTATTTTTATATTTTTAATTAAAATAAAGAGTCAAATTTTATTCTTTGATTTGTACCGTGATAGTCACAGGATAATAAAAGTTTTTTATTACCAACAAAGCATACAGAAAAAAATTAATACCAAATCAACAATCATTGTCTCATACATGTATAAGCAAGAACATTTTCTTTCAAAATTTTCTTTAAAAAGTTTGATGTAATCTTCATTTCACCAACATATTAAAGTTTAATGTTAATACTATCATCTCTACTATCAAGAGCACAATTGTTTTGATAATAATAGTATTTAAAATTTCTAATTCTTGGTATGAAGATATTGTTATTTCCTATCTTTGAAGATATTATTTTCTAGTTGACATTTTTTCCTTTCGATCTATGAAAATTATTATTGATTAAAGATGAATATATTTTTCTTTATGAAATTGTACATTTCAGCATGTAAGCAAATCACGTCTGTTTGAGATTATCAAATTTTTAAAGAATATTTTTTATAATGAACAGAGGACAAGACAGATTATATGCTATGCAATAACGAAGAGATAAACGGCAAAATAGCAAGCAAAGGTGTTTAATCTATATGAATTAGATTAAATGTATATAAATCTATATAAATCTGAATATAATAAATTATAATTTGACCTCAAATAAATTGAGTACATGTACGGACATATTTCGGTAAAATTTTCTTATATTCTTGCTTATATACGAGACAATGGTTATTGATTTGATACTAACTGTTTTCATTGGCTGGACCTTGATGGTCTGTTGATACAGGTACAACGTGTTCAGGCAAGGTCGCCGCGCTATCATTCGCACGTCGAAACTCAAACAGGTACCTAATAGTGGCGCAAGTTGATTATTCGCATATTGCCGCGTTATTATCCTTCGATAAACGATCTGCAGTATATACGATTAATTAATCTCCGCGATGAACGATTCGTTGTATCGAAACGATGCGATGGTAGAGTAGATATTTAGTGCAATCTATTCGTTCGAATTATATGTATAAATTGTGAAGCAATTTAAATAACAGGAGGCCGTATTGCGTATGCAACTGAATTTTAATTGCACTTTCACTCTGTTCGAAAATAAGCTTGATTACTGCTAGTAAAAGTAATGCAGTTGGCAGAAGTGAAAATTACTGGCATTGCGTTTTGTTTCTTCCACCAGTAAAACCAATACACGATCGAAATAATCCCAAACAGTCCGAAACGTCAGAGAAATTAATTTCAGCTTTAAAATTGAGGACATTTTAATGTTATCGCAAGATTGTAACATTGTAGAAATCTTTCGAAGTTTTCATGCAATCTTACAATGTTTTAATGTAAGATTGGTTTTACTGGTGAAAGAAATGAAACGCCAATAATTTTTATTTCTGCCAATTGCACTACTTTTACTGGCAGCAGTAACCAAATTTATTTTCGAACAGAGGGATAATCGAATAATAATAGCAACTCCTCTATTTAAACAAATTGCTCAATTAATTCACTCACTCACTTGTTACTGTTGCTGCTGCTGTATTTCCTTTCCTGTTGTTTCTGAAAAATATAATAAAAATGAATTATTCATAAATATAAAGAATTTTCGTAATAATTATTTACAGAATAACACGTATAAATATATTGTATATCATATTTTATAAATTTTACCAAACGTAGATATAGAAATGCTTCTTATTATTTTTACTCAATTGTGAAAATACGATCGCAAGAAGCATGTAAAAAGATATGTTAATAAAATAATACATTTATCCCCCGAATTGCTCCACGGATATCGTTGTTTCGCTGAAATTCTGTTGACGTTTCGTTTTGCTGCTGTCTTCGAACCGCATCAATCAGACTGCCCGATACTATTGAACGTATTTAATATTAATTTAGAATGGGAGGAATAGGATTAATTTCTTTCTTTTTTCATTATTTTATTTCTTTTCTTTTTTATATTCTGTTTTATAACGTTTATCTGTCTATTACAAGTGATTTTTATTGAAAGATAGAAAGGAAAATAATGTTTTATTAAATAAATTTTTATTTCTATATCAAAATTTCAAAATATTACACCTAATTCAGCGTTATTAAAAATTTATATCATTCTTTTGTACATATTTGCTCTTCTGTTATCTTTTTCTTTTATTCTTCATTTCAAATTCTTTCTTTCGTTTCTTCGTTTTTCCTTCTTTTAAAATTTTTTCTTTTATAATTTTTTTATATAAATACATTTTTAACTTAGGTAAAAAGTTAATAACTTAAAGTTTGTGTTTCAAAAATAACTTGTTAAAGTTAAAAATCTAAATCATTTAAAATTAACTAAGTTAAGTTACAAATTATTAATTTTATTATTTAACTAATTAATTTTATTATTTTTTAATTACTCAACTCTGCAAATGAGTTACGATAGTTTGTAATGCGATGCGATGTAAGTAGATCTTTCTGAAAGTCGATCAAGAAACGGTCTTATAAGATAGGCGCCACACCGCGCGCCGATTGAGTCGCCTCTCCATTCTTCTCGGTCATTCACATTAACTCGAGGTGCACGTGCACGACGTCGGCCGACGCGACGGGTCGTTTACCGCACAAGGTCAGGCGCCACACATTCACGGCCGCCTCCCCACTCTTCTAGTAAACGGGCCCGCCGGGCTCGCGACGATCGCGCCACCACTACCGCTACCGCTACACTGCGGTACTGCGGTCAGCTGTTGCCGCCATCTTTTCCGTTAGTTCGCCGGTGATCGCTACGCGTATATTTGGAGATTGAATTATGCTGAAATACGATGGTCGAGTGCCAAATACAGTGGTGCACAGTATCATTTTGACACGTGAGTGACTGTGATGTATCTAGAAGTAATCGTACTCCTTTGTGAAGTACGGCATCATGAGCCTGTCGTGAGTATCGTGTCGCTTATTGCTTTTGCGCACGCGTATTCCCTTGAATACTCCGAAAGGATACTTTATCCTTGCAACAGAGTTGTTGTTTCGGTTGTGTTTAGGTAAGCATTCATTCAAACGGCTCTCGCCGTTGTCTCGGGCTATGTCGCAACGCATCGCGTAACGTTCGCGTCGGTCACTCTCATACCGAGAGACTCTGCTTGTCGCACTATGTTTATTGTTGATCCGCTGCTGATCGGATGCTCCGTACTTTTCGCGTTTTTCAAGTGTAAATTGTAAACAGATACAATCTCTCAAGTGGCAAATGTGGAAGCGATCGTCTTAAGTCACAAGTCAACGTGATGCGTTGGTAACATGCTTCTTTATGTGTTTTGTTAGTACCTGATGCGTCGCGATATTTTAGGTTACATTCTCGCATGTTTCGCGTTTTATTCGCGTTCGTGATATACTATTGAAGTAGCTAACATCTGTATCATTTATTCTTTATTTAATCTGTATTATTTTTTGTTGCAGATCGTGATGAGGAACAAGACTGGTGATGGAGAGACAATTAAAAAAATTGTGAAACATTAAATTAAATATATAATATATTATGTATAATTCGCAAGTTTCGTTCGCTTATAAATATGTGCTTTAAACTTTAAACTTTATTTATAAATATATTGCAACAAATTGTCATTAATAATATTCACATTTTTTATTTGTCATAGACATTTTTTTGAAATAACGCAGAGTAGTTTCGCGTCGCGAGTGTTCTTTGTGTCAAGTAAAATGCAGACTACAATGAACACGTAAAATTGTTTGAATTCGATCCGTATATTTTGTTCTATAATAAATATTCGTTAAATATTATTAAATACGTGCATTATTAAATTATTAAGTTCAGTAAAATTGCAACTCCGCGGATTTCGCGTCGCGTGTGTATTAATGTGAAACAAAGTGCAAGTTACAACGTTGGAGAAAATGCAAGGAGGCTTTTTAAACCACTTCTTTTTAAACTCACGAGAGTCCACGGTTGCGGATGTAATTGCAGCGGAAGATGCATCGATGGACATCGAGGGACGTGCGAATCTGTGAGTGCTGCTATTTAATTAATTTTACAATCAATTCTTTTTAGCTACACTTTTTAGCTAAAAGTATAGCTAAAAAGAATCGATTTTATGGTACTTACGTCTACTGGTTTTACTGGTGGAAGAAACGAAACACAACCCCAGTAATTTTCACTTCTGCTAACTGCATTATGTTTACTGGTAATAACCAAATCCATTTTTGAACAGACTATTTGTCGGTCAACTCATCGCGTTTTCAGGAGTTAATAAATTGATTTGATTTATCGCAGATCGTATAAATAAAATCTTCTGTTGTTAGAAAATTGCCATTCGTTGCGCTAATTTACGAGAAGTCGCGAGCAAATTGCAAGTTCATGCGTGATTGTGTCTTTTTTACGTTAGTTTTCCGTCGTAATATTAAGTATAATTAACCTTGCCATTTTAAATGTCTTGCGAATATTATTGTGATCCATTAAATGCGTGATTATAATAATTCGTATTATCGCGGGTAAATGCGGTAAAGGAGTTGTGACAGAAGGAAGAGGCCTAGGAGGCATCAAGTAACGGCGGAGAAACCATTAGATAATTATATTACAAATTATTATCATCTACGCAACATAGTAGAGAAATATTTTTAATATTTTAATGTGTTTTCTTCTCCCCTTCTTTTATTAAATAATCTTTAAATAGAATTTAAAGTCGAGAATTTAATCTCTCTATTATTTTAAGATTAAATATTACACATTAATTAAATAAAACAGTTAAAAAGTTATATCAAAGTATATATATATTGTAAAGGCTTAAATGACAGAAAATATTTTATTATGACATTTTAACAAATGTATTTAATGAAAAATGTGCTATTTTTTAAATATTTACAACATATATGTTGATTTTTATCTTAATCTTTCATTGCTCGTACATTCATATTTATTTACTGATAAATTTACTATAATGAATTTAATAATCAGTTCGTCAATATCAGCTGATTGTTACAAAGCGTATGCCATATTTATTTACTTAAGAAACTATAAATTACACATAAATTGTATAAAAATGAATTTTATTGAGCTTTAAAATCTACTAATATTTAAAATACTAATATATGACATATAAATGTAATTACTAGCTTGAACGTAAGTTATATGTGACAGTGTTAATAAATTATGACAGTTTATCGTAACTTATAAATTATATATTATCTCAATATATATTAGAATTTTCTACTTTAGTTGATCTTCAGAATATGTTAAAATATTGCATGGTCGTTAGATTAAGAGACACTCTATAATGACGCAGGCACGAAAATTCGTTTTGTCGCGATGCAAACAAACGATGCATGTGATCGAAGCCGTCCGTTTTCTCGGAACGCGCGAGCAGTTCCCATTTCGAAAACATGGAGCACAGTAGGAGCAGGCATAGGTCTCGAGGTTGCATTTACGTTTGAATTCTTGTAGGAGGTAATTTGATGCGACGGGGATCGAGTGATCTTGGATGGGCGATAGTAGTACGATTTGTCAATCGGTCAGCAGCAGGTAAAAGGATCCTCTCCCCTTTTCTCCTGCTCGACACGAATCCTTCCAAGCTGACGATGGTATCGTCATTAGGCAGCCATTAGGCAAGTGAGCGCTCTATCGGATTGAAAACTTATTGGGGAAAATTTATAGACGGGACTCCCCGTTAATTCCCCATTCGTATTAATTCTCGAAACTTTTTGTAGCGCCGCTGTTCTCGGTTAGATGATTATTTGTACTTTTTATACGCTCTCTCCTCGGGAAACTGCCGAGTTTCTCTCCACGGCGATCGTTCGACCGTGTCCAGGAAGTTTATGTCCCTCTGTCACCTGCCCACTCATTCGTTGCTCATCAACGCGCTTCTGAGTCCCCACGCCGATAAAACGATGATTCGTATGCCGATCGACGCGATAACCAAATTAAGAGGTGAGAAGCTAGATTATCTTAGGGATTTGAGTCGGTGGCAGATTTAATTGATTACAAATTGGTGGTACCGCGGTCTCATATTCGCACCCGGCTTTCGTTCCCCCGGGGA
>QKQZ01010804.1:0-38293 GCA_003595255.1 Solenopsis fugax | reverse complement strand
TTGTATTATATATATATATATATAAAATTATCCTTGTATTATATATACATATATATGCTGTATATCATAAAATCGTAATGTACTTTCTTTTACAGAACTTATTATAATTCTTTGAAGTATACATATCCAGGCGGCAAGTTGGATGCCGGAAAACTAGTAGGAAGAACTTTATGTTGGTGTGCGGACACCGAATTCTCGTTGAGACCACTGGCGATAGATTGCATGCTTCTTTCTCTGGACATTGCAGCCCGTCATCGTTGCGCGTTACCTGATAACACCTTGAGTGAAGACGTGCAACAAATAAAAAAGGAACTTATGATTGAAGACTCATCGGTATCCTACGGAGCCGTACAAGTTAGTTCATATAATTGAATATATTACGATAATCATGGTTAATCTTACCGCGATAATAATATCTCAATGAATTATGAAGATTGATGAAGTAATATCTCTAACGAGAGATGAAGAAACTGTAAAATACAATTTCTTGTAAACAGAGACTGGCTAATGCAGTATCGCAAAAAATCCCCAACGGCGAGATAGTTAGCCTAGCGGAGGGATTGATCGAAGGTTTATTGTTTTATGGAGAAGCGGGCCTGGTAGCAGGCATAGCTCTCTCGCAACATTTTCAAATTAGAGGATCGGAGATATCCAGGACTGATGTTTGCCTAGTTGGTATGTAAAATGCAAATTGTTTTATGTCTTTTAAGAGCAATCTTTATCCAATTTTCTAACATATTGCTTTGAATATTTACTATTTATGTTGTAGACAGTATTATTGCGCAAATGAGACAGATGGAAAACGTGAGCTGCAAGTACATCACAACGGTGGCTATAGTTTCACTGATGAAGCATCATCCAGAAGAAGTGATCGAGCATCTTTTGTATCAGCCGTTACCATTGGATCCGGGTACTGCATTGTGCTGGAAAGAAATTGGCAATAATGATTTTCTTGGACCCCGAGTAAGTCTATTTTTTATACACGACTACACGTATTGTTATTATACAGATATATACATTATCATAATCTCTTTCTTTTAGGCTTTGGATATGTTGCTAATAAAACTTGAATCCAGTAATCTATTTTCTGAAGTTACTAGTCCATCCGTGCATACCGGACGGAGTAATACCGCATGTCTCCAGTCCTTGGCGGCTATTGTGGGCTTAAAGCATCTTCTTGAATCGCCACATGTGGAAACCCTGATTGCTGAGAGCAAACAATTAGCGGGATTATTATCGGTACTCCTCAAATATCTTTCAGGCTGGCTGCACGTTGACGCTCCCACATCATTGATAAATACGAAATACGGATACGTACCGAATCGGGCGGCGCAAAAGTTAAATCCGCACACGGAAGTATATTCTATATTAACCCACATATTAGTAATCATCGAGCCGAATGGTGCAGCCAACTTGCCGATGGAGAATGTACGTATCAAAGCATTTTACTATTGTTTTATGATTGTTTAAGCCAATGTGAATCTTTTGCATTTAGGCATTCGCTTCCGAAACGCAAGCCGAGGAGAGCCTAATATCGACAGTGCGAACATTAATGAAATGTATATCGACTAGAAACGAGGTCCTGTCAAGCATGACGCAACATCTGGGTAAACTGATAACTAGCACGATAGCCATACAACGAGCGATTGCTGCCACCTTTTATTCAGAATTAATTGGCAAAATAGATTGCGGAGCTATATGGCTTGATGCTATAATTAATACGTTGCATGATGCTAAGGCCGATTCATCCTCCTTGGTACGAAAGCTCGCTACCATTGGACTTGCTAGAATAGCCTACTTAGATCCAAGACAGGTAAAGTATTCCTTTTTAATGCGTATTTTTACATACTGATTAACAATTGTCTTTTAGGTTGATGAATATTTCGACAATTGTATGGATGCCTTACTCGATGGATTGGAGGAGACTGCTGGTGGAGAAGGCGGTGCGGAAGTAGTACTCGAATCGTTACGCGGCCTCTCGGTGCTGCTGTCGGTTCAATACAAGAGGCCCATCAGCCCCCGAGTGGTACTGGCCTTGAAACCATTCTTCGAGAAAGAAAACTGGGAAATGAAACTCGCAGCCATAGGCGCTCTAGGCGCGATAGCTACCAATTGGCACAGATCGCTTGCATCGCCAAATGATGATTTGATCGATCATCTTATGGGCTGTTTGCCGTCTCTGATAATAAGACTGGAAGATTCGAATATAACAGTAGTTAAGGTGCGTCTACATCACATCAATGTAGAATTATTATGTATTATTCAATTACACGTTCGGATGTTTATTTATGCGGATGTTTACTTATGCAACAGACTGCACAGGAAACCTTATGTAAAATTACAAGTATTGTGCAAAGCGAGAAATTATCGCATGTGATACGCAGTAATTTGGGACCACAAGCGAAGTTAAATTTCGAGAATTTTTCCAAAGACTTGATAAACTGTTTGAAAGAGGAATTTCCACATAGAGCAGAAGAACTAAGGTAGATATACAATATTGTATATTTTTAAATGTAATATTTAAATAGGAATGCGTAGTTTAAGTTTTATTTTTTTCGTCAGAAACGCCGTTGTCCGCGGTTATTCCAGATCGGAGAATTATCATATCAGAGCCACGTCCGCGCTGCTCTTAGGATTATTCGATTCCCCGAGACCTGAGGATATACAAAGACTGTTGCAACTCTTACGTGATAAAGAAAGTATTGTGAGAATGCGCGCTTCGCAAGCCCTTTCATTTTGCTTTACACTTTAGCATAGGTAGTGTCTCAGTAGTTCGAGAATTTCAAGATATCTAAACCTTTAGAGCTATATTTTTATTCTTGTGATATTATGGGTCAAAGTCAATTTATTTTACAGGCCATATTCATTATAATATATTAGAAATGTTTTATTATAATCATTATAATTTTAATATTGATTTATTAGGTAGAATGAAAATAGAGACATATTTGATTTATTACGATCATGTGGAAAGACTTGTAAATAAACTGATACAGTTACTTTTAATCGGCCAATTGTTAGGTTTCT
The DNA here is from genome assembly GCA_003595255.1 of Solenopsis fugax. Classification (NCBI taxonomy): domain Eukaryota; kingdom Metazoa; phylum Arthropoda; class Insecta; order Hymenoptera; family Formicidae; genus Solenopsis; species Solenopsis fugax. Next base: position 35,266 of record QKQZ01010804.1, on the reverse strand, counting down.
TTCTTCTCTATCGGTACTCCGCACGCAATGTATGGTCTATATCCTGTATACGATGAAGATAACTTGTCATAAATAATGCTTAATTTATTTTCATTGATTAATTTCCTTATTATGCGCTCTTTTTCCAATATCTCTTCACATGCATGTGTTTCTGCCTCGCTATAAAAAAGTTTTCAAATTATTTAGCCTTACAAAAAATGAAAAAGATAGTGATGATAAATACATGATTTTATATACATGATTTTCTTTTTTTGAATTTTATCTTTTTTATCATAGCAAGTATCATCCACGAGAAAAGAACGACTCTGCATGCTATCCCATTTCCTAGCAGTTCCTTGAAAGCTTGCTGGTAAACGCGATACCACTTGTTGATTAGATAACTGTAAATTACGGCTTGTTTAACTACTACGAAGAAAAATTGTGAAAAATTCATATTGTGATAGAATAATACTGGTTCCTCTTGCTCCACATCTCTCTTCGATAAGCAAGAACGTTGTACTTTGAAGTCGCCCCAAACTTCCTTTGCCGCTTGATTCATCGTTGTTTTGTATATAAAATCGATCATCAATTTTCTTTCGTCCTTATCCTGCACATCGTCTAAACTTACGCTTGGTACCATATGCCTTCTTGGCCTTTCTCTGAATCAAGATTAAAACTTTAGAAATTTATATATTACAAATGTATTATATGTAGTAATTAATAGTTTCATCACAAATTATCACTTGATTATGCCCTCCAGATATTTGTCTCCCAAAATATGTCTCTTCTCTGTCGCTTTTACATTGATACTAATCATATCCTTCGTTTCCCACAATGCATCGAATGCAGGACGTTTCGAATAGCTCAGTCGTTTCAAGGTATCATGAACTGTAATCGTACGTTGCGGTTGCAATGATGCTACCGACTTCATTTTTGCAAAATCGTTGCAAACTATTGAAATATTAAACACTTAGGATGCAGAAAATAGACTTTTAAAGTTGGTTTGTTATATAAATGGAAAATATCTGGGTTGCATGGTCGGCGAATGAAAGATTTAAAATATAAAACGTCGGTTGTACACAGAGCATAGTTTACGTTGCTGTGAAAACGGCAATTGTTTTAGCGTTTGGCAAATGCTGAATTGACATGATTGACATATAAAAACTTTTACATAATAAGTATGTACATAATAATAAATGTGGTGATATGTATAATTAGTAGAACGCAGCTATGTAAAAATGTTTCAAATTTTTAATATATATTCTCAATAATAACCCTTACTCTTTCGTTATTCATACTTTCTTTTCATGTATGCATGTTACATTCGTACAACAATCATATACCTAAGATTACATTTACAACTTCCTCTTCTAGCCAATCAACCTAAAATACTTTATATTATATACAGATTATTTTTATACTATATATATATATAATATATTTAGCTATGTATTTTTTATAAAAATTGTATATGACAATATAATGGTGTACGTCCCTCCGAATATCATTACAAGAATTTATAACAGTATATGTAATAATAAACATAATGTAATCATTTGCTATGCAACTTTTCTATGCAAACACTTAATTGTTGGAGACGATGAAGCAGATGCCGCATATTTGCGCTTGATTGCCGGAGACCTGACTGTTCACCACCCACTTCCTGTCGTTGGCCCAGCTCAAAGTGCAGTCTGGCCAAACGTTCTTGCTGCTCCCGTATTTCTGTCATCTGCTCCATACTGCAGTCTTTTCCTACAAATAATTGATGGTCTCATTAAGTATTTTTTTATTGATACATGAGGCTCACTGTACCAACCAAATGCTCGTAAATTGCCGCTGTGAAAGTCTTCTAGCAATTGCAGCAAAGCCTGCTCCATATGACGAACATCGGGAACCTCTGACAGAAAGCAATGGTGTTTGCATGGCACCGTGGCTGTATATAATAACGCCAAAACAAAATCAAAAGATGTAAAACTTAAAGAACTTAAATATAAGGCACAATTATAATACATAACAAAATTGTAAAATTATAACATATTTATAAAATATAAATATAAATAAATACATTTGTAAAATGAAAAGCGAAATGGGAATTTAAAAAAACTAAGATAAAAAGGATGAAAAATGATTGTATTTAAGATAATTCTGTATCTCTGGAACTTCAATTACCTTTGTGCTGTCTCACAATTCTCGGTGGATCCGGCCGATTAGGCCTTTGCTTCTCCTTCTCGTTGAGATATGTCAATCGAGATTGATTGCCAGTGTAACTCGAAGCATTGGCAGCTCGACTGGATACCATGGAACCTTGACTCGTCCCTTGGCCAGAGCTTCCTTTACTAATAATTGGTGACGTTTGTGTGTTATTTTCCCATAGTATTTGTTGCTGTAAAAATATCACTTAGGAGAATAATTATGTTATCATATTATTATCGCCAATGTAATAGCATAGACAATTGTATACTGTGAGACATTGTACCGATACATTGGAATTATGCACTTCAACTTTGCTCGGACGTTGAGATCTCGCTGGTGTCGACGGAGGTGTAGCCTCCCCGCCGTGGCTGAGTGGCTCCTCGCATTCCTCCTCTTGAACCAACTGCTGCAATTCACCGCATCCAGCCTCCTCCACCATGTTGACGAGAAGTTTGCGGTATCCGTGGCTAGAAGAATCGCTGAGTAGAATAATTATTTTATTTTATTATTTTATCATTTTATTATTACTCATTTTACAATTAATATTAATACTTATTAATAGACCAATATTCAATAGTTTTAATTTTTTAAATAAAAAGTTGTGCTTCGGTGTCACAATATATTTTGTCTTACATTTCAGGTAATGCAATCAAGTCAAAGATAAAATAATTTACCTAAATGTCCTAAATTAATTATTTTGCTTGATTATCTTATGATATTTTTATCAGTCAGTGCGTCGACGTTAATGCAATTGATAATTATACTTTGCATCATCACGTTTCCCAATTACGGTCTAGACGTTCTAATGGAGCTGTTGATGAAGAAATCGACTACATATAATTAAATATATGTTTGATTATATCGTGTTAACTTTTATTGTTTACATACCTTTCCCGTCTTGCACACGTTAACTTGGATACTATAGTGGGAATGTGCATCCGCCATATTGGCTCCTAATCAGTTGATTGTGGTTGATCGTGGTTGATCGGAGCTCGAAGCAATCAGCTGATCGCGTTGCTACGCACCGCAGTGTTGAATGGTGTTGAAAACGTTGCGATAAAAACGTGTAGTAGTAGCGTGCACTTATTAGAAAGATTATTATAATTTTATCAGGTAAATAAGTGTTAAAAAAGAACAATTGATACTTGCAACTATATTCGCAAATGTACGCACTTGTTATTCCAATTTAACAGAAGTGTACGCGGACGATATACAATTACAAACGTCATTCTAATTCGTAAATATAGTTACAATTAAGCAAGGGATATATTGTTTATCAAATAAAAAGGTTTATTATATAACCTGTTCATTTTTGCAAAAATTCTCTGTTTAGTTTTGTAACGGATGATTATTTTAGGTATCGTGTAACCAAGGATTGCATTATAACCTATACTTATTTTTTCTTAATAAAATCAATGAAAAGAAGGCAAATTACATGCATTTAATTAATAAATAGCTCGTTAACGAGACAGGGAGTTCACAAAAAATTTATATTTATAAACTTTTATTAAAAATGTAAATATATACGTTTATTGGCAGTAGTAAATATATTGGTCCATATTCTCAACTCACTTTTTATTGATAAAAACACTTTAGTTTACGTCTACTATAAAATCTCAGAAATAAATATGTGCATTTATCGATAAAAGTGAATTGAGAATGTGGGCCAAAGATTTTTATTTAGGTTTCTTGAAATCTTGACTGTATATATTTACTAGTGAATGTATAATTCCTTTGAATTTGCTTTTACTATACAAGATTCGCTATGGCAGCTAAGGAAGAGATAAGCAATACAACGGATGCAAAGACTGAAGAAACGCCAGAAAATTCGACGACAGAGGATGCGCCAGCCAGCCTAGAGACCATCCCTGAGGGTAATGCAGCACGAAATGGGCTTCAGACAGCGCCGAAGGACAAAGCAAAGAGTACAATCTTACATTTGTTCACATATAATTTTACAAGCGCATGTATTAAAATATATTTAAATAAATTTTACATTTAAATTTCATAGTTGACATACTGCTGAAAGCTACTGCTAATGCTCCGATTATGAAGCAGAAGAAGTGGTCGGTCTACCAAGATAATCCCATCGGAAAGATTTCCGAATTCATAAAGAAGTACCTCAAACTGGACCCCAACGAGAGACTGGTGCGTCATAATAATTCTTTCCAATTTCTTCAGCGCAATCAGAAAATGTGATAATAATACGTACTTGCCCTTTCAGTTTCTCTATGTGAATCAGACGTTTGCGCCTGCTCCCGATCAGACAGTCAAGAACTTGTACGACTGTTACGGTGCCGACGGAAAGTTGGTCATACATTACTGTAAAAGTCAAGCGTGGGGCTGAGATTCACTGAGGTTACCTTACCAAAGTTAATTTTTCCCGACAAAGAATAATATATAAATTAATTATAAAATAATTTTAATTTCTACCTCATATTTATGATATATGTAAATTTTGATACCTAGTGAATTATAATTGTGATACCTGATTTTTACTTTATCATTATTTTGTAGGAGAATCCTTGTTGAAATTATGTATTCGTGTTAAAATTATGTATTCATGTCTCACAATCAGTCTAAGCGTTGTGCGTTATGTCTTTGACGTAATTGATCTTCTGCTACTTGAATTTGAAGACTCCTTTAGTTTTTCCATTGTTCTTGCTTTGCTGGATGATCTATCGCTCTTTGTGTCCTTGCATCGGCATCGGTTCGGTGTACCTGCGCTTGACTTGGAGCTTACCGAGCTCTGCGATGCACATTTGCAAACGGGCGTTCTTTCTTCTTCACGGATTTCTTTTTTAGAACCTTTACTCCGATCAGAGGCAACTGATAGCAGTTTCTGATCACCTGTCAAGTATCGCCATTAAATAAAATAAGCGTGAGTTGCAATAAGATTACGAAAGATTTACGTTGCCTGATAAGTCTATTTTACTTTGTCACGCACTTAAGAATACATTTAAGAATATAATATATTTACTTGTACATGATGAAGTAGATTTTTTGGAAGATCGTACAGTCCGATTTTCTGCCATGACACTTCCATCATCCTCTGCTTTTCGCTGAGATAATTTATCCACATCTTCGTCGGGCACGCTACGTATAGAGTTAGCTGCTCTTGCTGACTGACCCACACTTTTCGAATCCTCCAAAGTCTCGCACGGATATTTCCAAATCATAATCGTTCCGTCGGCGCTAGCTGTTACTATGTGCTTACCATCCGTGCTGAACTTACACGCGGTGATTATTGCGGCATGGAAAGTGCTAATGTGGGTGAGATCCGCGCTGTCGTACTCCCAGCTCTTGATGGTGCAGTCGTTGGATCCGGTTATGAAGCGTCGACCGTCCGGACTGATGTCCATGCAGTTCATCGTTCCGGCACTGGAACCTTCAATCTCCCGCACCAACGAGCCGTCCAGAGTTTCCCAGTAAGCTATCTTCCGATCCGTGCCGCATGTCAAGATCTGAATACCGTCGGGGGTGAATTGCGCCATCATAAACATAGTGTTTCCTATGAGAATGTGTTTCCTGGTGCAATGTCTGTTACGAAAGAATCCAGTAAAATTTTCACCCAGTATAAAACCTGTACTGTAAGTGATTGCTCAAAAAAAATATTTAACTAATAAAAGCTTAAAATCATAAATTATAAATCAATTTATATTTTTAGATCTAATTTTTATACAGATTTGATTAAAATATTTTTTATTTTAAAATGTAATTATATTAAGTTGTGTTTATTTGTTCATTGACTGATTCAATTTCTTATTTGTTAATTGATTGGTGCAGTGACAATACTAATTTAATATTTTACAAGCGAAACTTACATTATGTCCCAGATGACGCACGTGCCATCCGTACTCGAACTAATCAAGTCCTCGTTGTTGCTCGAGATATGCAAAGACGTTATCGGGCCCCGATGTTCTTTCAGTACACTAATCAATCGCCGCACGTCAGTTTTTATGTCCCATACGCGCACCTGGAAGTTTGATAGATTCCACGTTACACGGTAAAATTTATTGGAACGTTACGCATACATTGTATAAATAGATATTAATTTTTCCGCGGGAATAGAATGAGTCAATTCGATTCGATCGGGTAATCGACGTTAAATGATATTGTTTAGAAAACAAAGGAATTCACCTGGCCATCACAGCCGCCGCTAATCATCGTAGTATCGTCGCTCGTGACGGCGATCGTCGACACGGCTTTCGTGTGAGCGTTATAAATGGAAAAGTAAAACTCTCCGTTATGCGGCGAGAAAGCTCTTATCATGCCGTCGTTCCAAGCTGAAACATGTAAACAAAACAAAAATGTTTACTGTAGTTTAGATGACATAGCGTACATTATTTTACAAAAATTGTAATAAATTGCAACTGTTAAATCTTTTAAATATAAGTGGGAAGCTTTTATGATGAAAAATTATATGTATTAAGATTAATAATTATTTCGCACTGTTGCACGAAGAATGATATAAAGAAGTTAGTTTGTTTAAATTATTAAAATTCTCGATAGGGTGTTCGGCAACATGTAAAAGAAAATTTAAGAAATGATTTCAGATGATAAAATGAAACAGAATAAAATTCCCAGCAAACACAGAATATTGCAGCAACATTGCAGCAATGTTGCAATGTTGCAGCAACATTGCAACATTGCTGCAATGTTGCTGCAATATTCTGTGTTTGCTGGGTTGCGATTAAGGTTTTATTTTTTAATTATAAGTATGTAAATATACACTGCTTTGGACTCTTTTTATACAAATATTTAAATGTCTAAAATTTTTAAAATGAAGCTATAATCGCAATTTTGTTACTCTTGATTTTCTTAGTTTACCATCTAGAATTACTCCTTAAATTTTTTTCCCATCTGTTACCAAATATTCTGCATAATTACAGTTATAGCTGTACGTACCAGAAAGCAGCATTTGATCATTACGCGCGAATTGTAGACTGGAGCAAATAAAATTCGCTACAGTGATACGAACTATTTCCTTCTGCTTTTCCAGTCGCCACAATCTGACGTCATTTTTGCTGCCTGTTGCGAATATCTCTGAATGATTGCTGCAACATTAGAATGATATTAGAATTACGTTAATCGATTCAGTTAACCGGGGAATAGATATTGCAAAATTCGATATCCTTACCGTGGGAATGCGATACTGTATATACAGTTGGTGTGACATGTGACAAGTAAGCGCATGTGAAAATTTGACAGTTGAATCTGATAAATCTCGCACCAGGATGTTCCGACCAGCAGAAATTCATTCAGATGCAGAATCATGGACGTAACAGCGCTGCACACGTTTTCCCTTTGATGCTAATGAAATAGATGATAATTCAGATATCAGTCATATTGTAAATTATTTTTGTGTGTCTCTAATTTTCATCATTTGTGTGTCTTTAATTTTCGTTTTTGTAACTCTATGTTTCGCAGTAACTTTATATCTATTTCTTCTTTCGCTTTTGTTGACCTCGAGGTCATTTTTTCCTTTTTTCTTGTAATGTATCTGCTTGTATCTTGATGAAAATTACTCTCAGAATTTTTTAAGAATTGGAACACTTTTTAGAAATATTGAGAAAATTTACATCTTAGAATTTTTATATATGTGAATTCTGAATTCGTATTAAAAATCTCAGAAATTTTCTATAAAATTGTAAAATTATATAAAAATTTTGAAAAACTATATGAAAAATTCTAAGAAAAGATGCAGATTTTTTCAGCATTTCTAAAGTGTTTCACATAAAAATTCTGAGAAAAATGTTCACTAGGGTAAAGTAACTTAAATGACTTACCGTGAGTATTTGCGGCGTATTAGGGAACTTAGATGGCTTGTGAGGCCGATTCTCCTTTTTACATATAATTATTTGTATCAACTCGATGGTACCGTCGCCAGTGCCAATCACCAATTTCCCGTCCTTCAGAAGCAGCAAGCACCTCACCCCGCCCGCGTACAGATCACCCTCGCCCACCTTCATTTTCTTCGGATCGCGCGTTATCTTCGAATAGCAGCCGATCATCACCGGCAGGCGCATTGGCTCTCCGCATAACATATCGTTGCGCAGATTCAATCTGTGAAAGAAGAGGAACAATTGAACAGGAACGAGGACAGATGGCGAATAAAATATCATTAATATAAAATACTGCGTAAAGATACGACAATTAAAGACATACAAAAAAAAGGAGTATCAATCAGTATGAAATTAAAACTAATCTATTCTATTTAATTATATTCTTGCTTATATGTAACTTAATTTTTTTTTTAAAGAATTTGATAATTTTAAATTTCATAAAAAAATATTTTATATTTTTATTTCAATATTATAATAGCAATCTAAAAAGCACAATACGATTATTTTGATAATGATAGTATTAAACAATTCTAATTCATGATTTGAAGACATCTTCGATATTTTATTTTTCTTGATAAAACTAAGCAAAATTTCATTGTGGAAGTAAATTATGTCTACTTAACACTACATAATTTCATTTCAAGTTTTACTATTTCGAAAATAAAGATATTCTCAAAATCTGCACAGAAAAAAATGTTCTTCTTCTCTGTGCAGATATTAATTGAGTAATAGGTTCAGCGAATGCATTTTTTTTCCATAGATGTCTCATTGTGACCTTGCTTTAATGATATCACCGGAAGAAGTGCCGCAGTAGATGATCTCGTCCATCTCATCTACGGCGACGCAGTTGATAAGACGCTTCAGCTTGCCCACCTCCACGTCGAGACCGTGGATCCGACGCTTCTCTGCTTCGATCCGCCAGATCTTCAGCGTCCTGTCACCAGAGGTAATGAAACACTCGCCGTGAAGATGCGTTCCCGTAACGTTATGCGCGTTGCCACTCGTATCATTGCTGGCGAACGATCCTGCAGAGGTTTTTCAGTATTTGATGTATATTTACAATTTTTTATAAACTTTTATAAAATCTGAAAATTTTTAAATATTTTTCATAGGATGAGAAACGAGAATCTTGAAATATTTCAGAATTCACGTATGTTTCTGAAAAGTTCCAATTTGTATAAAAATTCTGAGACAAATTTTCACCGGAAAAACGTTATTTTTTTCGTATACTGGAATTCCTCGCGCAGATCTGTGCGAGGTATCGCTAAAAGGATCGGGAAAAGGATATACCGCATATAAGAGAATTCTTCTGAACGTCCCAGATGACCACGTTGCCATCGTCCCTGCCGCCGAGACTCACGAGGAAGTCGCTGTTGCGGGTGAAGCACAGGTCCACGACGCCGACCTTGTGCGTCTCGTAGCTGCCTTTTATCGTGCCCTCCTTGTAATTCCACACGATTACCATGGCCTGCGAAGACGCGATCGGTGAAATCGAATGTAATTGAATCGCATACGGGAATATTAAGGACGCACCTTGAAACCGAGATGATTGTTTTGGCCAGAAGCGACGTATTCGCCGCACGGAGAAACGCACAGTGTCGAGACATTGTTCGTGTGTCCGCTGAAGAATCGTTGCTCGTCGGTTTCGATGTTCCTTATGACAACCTTGTAGCCCATCGGATAGAGGAGATGCTTCTCGTCCGGATGCAGTCGCAGACTGTTCTTCGTTATGCCTTGAAGAAATGCAAAGATATTCAAAAATACCCTGGTGAAAATTTTGCACAGAATTTTTATACGAATTAGAACATTTTCCAGAAATATTAAAAAAAGTCTACATCTTCTTTTAGAATTTTTCATGTGTGTGAATTTTGAAATATTCTAAGATTTCACATTTTGTAGCATCTAAAAAAAATCTTGAACTTTTTCAGATTTTATCAGAAATTGTAGATACTTATAAGCATTTCTGAAAAGTATTCTAATTCGTATAAAAAATGACAAAAAAAAACAACAAAGTTATAAATTATACAGAGAAATTCTAAAAAATTCTGAAAAATTATATAATATAATTGTAAGAAAAATTTTCACCAGGGTATTCAGAGGAAACACAAAGTGATAATTAAATAATTGCATAAAAATTAAATTTAAAGTATAAACTATGTGTAAAATTTCGGTTTATCAGAGAATCATTTTCAAATTTTTCAGAAATTCAAATTTTGTCTTGAAATTCGCATTTCTCGACTCTAAACCCGACTGTTCTCACTCAATCAAATTTATTAATCTTCCCAAAGCAAAGAAGGTGACATTTTAACAATGTCTTAATGTCAATGAAGTGTCATTTAACATTACCTTGTTTGTTGATTTCATCTTATATTTTTTATTAATCCATTTTTAATTAAATTCACTTAATTACTTAATTAAATTAATTCGTTTTAAATTCTATAGAAATCAAATCCTCTATTTGAAGTAAATCACGAAGAAGGAAATGAAAAATGCTGCCTTCTATACGAACCATCAAACGTAATTATTCCGATCGTTTCGAGGTCCCGGGGCTCCATATCGCAACTCGTTCATCAACTTTATGATAAAATGTTATTACTAGAAATACTAGAGGCCGTGTAATTGAAGACAACGTAAACAGCGTCACCGTGGTGATAAATTGATTGTTTACGCACCCTTATACACCCTCGTCAACCTCTTACAATCAAATATTCCGTTAGAACTTTATTTCTTTAAGAAAAAGTGCCAAACAGTTTAAATAAACACAAAAAAAATTATTGCGTAAAACAATGTATTTTTTAAAAATATATCAGAAAGTTCAAAAACAGTGTATAACTGTATAATTAGAAAACATTTAAAAACATTAAAGCAATATTTATAATTTATTATTCTTAATGTTTTTCAGTTTTATAAAATGTATTAAATATTTAACTATTTTTATTTATTATAAACGTATATTTACGGAACTATATTTTCGATTATCGGCATTATAGTTCTCGATAACCTGGTTTTCTACTTTTTATTTCGACCACAATATCGGAGGGGGCGTTAGCACACGATTTTTTCAAATATATACACATTCATAGCCTAGCATATGAATTAATCGTTGTAAACACTTAATTAATCTTGAATTAAGTAATTGGATTTAAATCGAGCGATAACAAGATAAAAATAAACCTCATTAATCTCGATAAAATTCAACGATAGCGTATATTTCTTTTTATGCCTTTGAATACAACAATACGACAATTATTTATATTTTTTATTTAATATTATCTATATTTTTCGCAACACCTATATAAAATTTAAAAAATATATCCTAAGAAAATTAAAGAGTTTTAGAGCAGAAATTCTGCAGAATATAAAAATAGCATTGCTTAGAGAACTTCGCGGATCTTTGACTCCATTCTCGTTTTCGTTGCAACTGGAAAGTGCATGACATTATGTCGGATTCAACAATTTTATATCCAGCTTAAAACAAGATAATATTAATATTGCGATCAGTATCGGATGCTTATAAAAAAAAAAAACTGCTGTATGAATCAGAATCATGCGAGGACCTGGCGTGTCCGCCATAGAATCGTATATACGTGAAGAGAATTCGTCAAACCGACGAATTACGGAGGATGAGTTGTCTCCTCCGTGCCGAAGGCAAAGTAGTGTCCCGCTGAAGGTGAATGTCTCATTTTGAACGCGAAGATGATGACACAAAGTTGACCGCTTCCGGCGCGCGACAGGAAGAAGTTCTTCCTTCAGAGGGAGTTCCTTGGAATAAAAAATAGATTTTATTTCTTTCTAATTTTCGGAATGTCCTCAGAGTGACTTCTTCAGATTTATCATTACTTATTAAATAGAAAAATAATCCTTACAAAAAAAGGACCTTTTAAAAAAAGACTACGAAAAGCTCTATCTTATAAAGTGTTCGCAATAAAAAAAATTTATTCAAAAGTTAACTGATCAAAAAAGAACATGTACACAGAAAAAAAAATTAATATCAAATCAAGAATTCATTATTTTATATATAAGCAAGAATATAAAATCTTCTTGGAAGAATTTATAAACTTAAACAGACATAATTTGCTTACATGAAGAAAATTTTTCTCTTCATATAAGCAAATTATGTCTGTTCAAGATTATAATTCTTTCAAGAAGATTTTATATATAATACTTGATTATATATGAAACAATGACTCTTGATTTCCCATACAGCACAAAGCTTGCAGCAACATTGTTGCAATGTTGTAGCAATGTTACATTGCAGCAATATTGCAACAATATTTTTGCAAGCTTCTGTGCTGTACGGGTTTAATACTAATTTTTTTTTCTGTGTAGAAAAATAAAATTGTTTCGATTATATTAATCAAACAATTAATCGGCATTATTTTACTCAATATTTGGTAGCTATTACCAAACTTTTTTCACGCGTTGCGACGTGTGGTTCCCCGTGGGAAACGCGGAGATCATTGCGTCCCCTCCGTCGTCGGGCGCGACGCCGGCGACGCGTCGTCGTCGCGTGGCGACGTAAAGGTTCAACGGCTACCCGGGAGGAAAAACAGTCCATGGAGGGACGGCCGCGCTGACTAGCTATTCCCTAAGCTATTCCTCTCGAAAACGTCGCGGGAGCGCGTACTACACACGCGTCCGTTTCACGGCCGAGACCGTGGCTTATCGCCTTCTCGCCATCGCTCTTACCACGCGTTTCTCTCTCGCGTTCCCCACCCCGGATAAATGCGCGACGAGTAGCACACATGCAGATATAAAAGCGAACTTAACGGGGGTGTCGGATCCAGTCGCTCGCGACACACGTGTGACACGACTTTAGCAGGGAGAGACGAGGTGCAGAAGGAGAGGGTCCATCCTTCGCGCGGCACAGTGGCTTTGCATCGCACCCTCTTCGCAGCCCTCGTACTAGGCGAAGGGGCGACTCCGCGGGAGCAAGAGCCATCGGGAGCCGAGAGCCGCGAAAAGAGCCGNCCCCCCCCCCCGGATCTCCGGATCTCTTTTCAGCGATCGGAGGAGGCATCGCGTCGACACATCGCGTCTGCTCCCCGAGGATAATTAATCCCCCAAGGATTAATGATGATCTCTGCGTGGAAAGCGTGCTGTAAGTACGATCTCGCCTCGTTGCGAGATCTCTCTCTCTCTCTCTCTCTCTTTCTGCGCCGATTGAACGTACGTATCCGATCGATCTCTTATTCATCGATCCGCGGATTCCGAGCGATTCGCTCGGAGCAACGATTTTATCGATCGCGATGAATCTTTAATTGTGATCGCGCGCACTTGATCCTTTTTTTTTTATTTTTGCCGATACCAGAAACGGATTAGTGCTGCGAGCACCATCGATCGTATGTCGGAGAGAAACGTCGATATTTAAATTTGAAAAGAAAAGAAGGACGATATTGTTACACGTGGCCGATCGTTTCGCAATTTCTCGAGTGGGTGATGACGACCGTGAGGTTATCGCGATGATCTGAAAAATCCAATTACACTGATTATACGAGCATCAAAATCGTCATGGGCGATCTACAGGCGTCAGCTTGTTCGCCAATTCGATTTTTCGTAGAAGAAAAATAAAAATGCTATTATTAACTACGTTTTGTGAATATAATCAGATAGCATGAAATAAAGTGCATGCTGATATAAAAATAGCGTTGGAGATTACGATTAATCTAAATGCAGTCATTTAAGTGTTGATGTGTGCGAAACGGAAAGACAAATGCAAACATGCGAGAACAGAATTGCGCGGTTTTGCATGTTTGCGAAATCGTACTTATCTTTTCGACGAAAATTACGATCGCAATTAGCAGACTCAGTTCTCAATACCTCCGCATTTTGTTTTTATTTCATAAAGGCGAGTAATAATAATGAAAATGTAACGATAGTAATAAACTTCGTTGCTAGTGTATAAAATCAATCAGTTGCTACACCGAGAAAAAAAAAACTGTTAATTTGATAAAATTGTTCAAGCTGATTAAATTTTTTTAACTCAAGTATTTATGTATGAAATTTAATTTAACTTAAATATATGTGAATACTTGAATTGAAAAAATTTAATTGAGTTGAACAATTTGGTCAAATCAATAATCAATTTTGTCTAGTTAACGATTTTTTTTCTCAGTGTATAAGAAACGTAGGGAAAGGATTTAGCAAAGTTTGTCGAAAACGCGCGAGTTTGCCGCAAAGATCATCGATTACTAGAAATCCCAATTTGCTAATGCTGCAGCCGCGATCCGCCGAGGCTTTCACGTTCGCCCGACCGCGGGAAGTGCCTTGACATTAATTGCAAACCGTTCGTTTGCCCAGATCACTTCCTGACGTTCACGCGACGGCAGAATGCGCGAGGGTGTCACGGCCTCCCCGTCAATAATTAATTAATCGTTCTCTGTAGCTAGAACAGAGAATCGTGTCGGAACCGATCGATCTTTTGACAAAAATCGAAAGTGCAAAAAAACCATCGCGAAAAGTAAAAAGAAATCCCGGCAGTTCCGATCATTGCCTCTACTTGTCGACCACTGCAAAGTGTAGAATTTTAAAATATTTCTGATTCGTGTTTAAAATTAAATTTTATAATATTTAAAAGGTGTAATTATTGTAAATACTTGTGTGACAATTTTACATGATAATTTATTTATAATAGCATAATTATCAATTAGAAAATATATATATATAACATACACATACACGCATGAGTAATCAACAAAAACGTTGAATATTCAAACAGAATTATCATCAAGAATATTGTCACATTATAAATTATGAGAAAAATATGAGAACGGAGCAGTGTAATAAAAGATTTTGATTAAATATTGTCGATTTTCACATAAAATCCACAAGTTTTTGCAACTATTCTAAATTGCAAATTAAACTACATTAAAAAATCTTTAGATACAAGTTTAAAAGATTTCTGGGAAATATCTGGAAGTATAGTTGATATAAATAGTAATATTATGACATAATGAAAAAGCGATTCATTATAAATAAGCTCAATACATATGGGGAAAAAATTAGCATCAGATGAACAATTCATTGTTTCATGTATAAGCAAGAATATAAAATCTTCTTGAGAGAATTTATTAATCTTAAACAGACATAATTTGCTAACATGAAAAAATTTTGTTTTTTTATGTTAGCAAATTATTTAAGATTATCTTTAAGATTATCAAATTCTTTCAAGATTTTATATTCTTGCTTATATATTATAAATCAATTGTTGATATTAATTTTTTTCTGTGTATAACGAGTATTGTAAAAAAGTTCTTGCTACTATCTAGTGTTCCATGTTATTTATACGTAAAAACAGTATCGTTTGCAACAATACTTAAACAGTGGAATATGCTAAAATATATGTAATGTGCCTCTCGCAATAAGCATCACATTGCGAATAACATTAGCGTTTTGCGTTTATATCGTTTGCCCAGTAACTAAATTGTACTAATTATTATTATTTGAGATACTGTACTTGATGATTTTTCAATTTAGATAGCTAAAATCAATGAATACATATATTTAAACTTCAGAGTTGAATAAGTTAACATATTTTTTTAACTAAATTAAGTTCAACTTAATGGCTTATAAAATTAATTTAGTCACGTTAAAATTTACAGTTAACCAAAAACTAACTCGTTAAAAGTTACGTTAAGATTAAATTAACTTGGGTTAATTTTGAAAAGCATTATTCATATTAAATTAGAAATTCGTAAGTTTTTAAAATTAAATTACTCAAAACCATATGTTTATAGTTTATTTTAACAATACTCAAAACAATTTCTTTATATGGAACATCAAACAAATTTAATATTCTTTTTTTAATTAAGTTTACATGAAATAACAAAGAAATATTGTTTTTTTATGTGGGAATGTATTTTTCTTTTATAACTTCTCTTTCTTTTACATAGATAAACTTTTAACTTGGGAAAAAAGCTAATAAATTAAAGTTTATGTGCTTTAAAAATAACAAAACCATTTAAAATTAGCTAAGTTAAGTTGAAATTTATCAACTTTTTAACTTTATTATTTAACTTTTTAATTAGTCGCTACCTAATTTTGTTAAAATTTCATTTTGGACCAGATTTCTTTGCGATTTCTACACTGTGCACCCCGATTTGTCTCTCTCCTCTTCCTCTCGCGAACCTTGGCAGGTGCGCCGCGCAATGATCGGAAATCGCTATTCGTGTCACATCTTACCGCGCGGAGATCATTTTTTTTTCACATTCCTCGCATAGCAAAGACACGTGAGGCACGAGCGACGAGCGCCCACTTTTGCTTATTATGTAGCATCCGTGAATCATGTCATACGTTACGAGACTTCGGCGAAACAGAGGCGCGATTACAGATCTATCGCAGAGTCGCTGTATAAATTAAGCCGGGCAAAAAGTCTTCTCGTTCCTTTTTTTTTTATTCGCACATAACTGGCTTGTGTCGAGCGTAACGTGATTATGTACTCAATGAGAACGGATTGATGAGGCTACCTGAAAGATAACAGAAAATAGTCGGGCAAACGTTACGCTCGTTGTTATCTCACTTAGTAACTTTGATTTAACGCAGAGCGTGAATTTAATTTTAAATTTCTTTAAATGCCAAGACAGAAGACTTTTTCGCTTTAAAACTTTTTTCAATTTCTGTTTAAAACCCTATAAGCGCTATAATATTTTAAATTATCAGGAATATTATAACTTTTAAATGTAATAATTATAATTCATAAAGTTCATGAATATTTTATGCGTAATAATTCACATTAATTTTTGAACAAAATCAAAAATAATATTCGTAGAACATTTCATAATATTCTATGGATATTAAAATAATATCCACGAATATTATATAAAGCGGACATATAACACAGCATTCCTATAATATTAAAAAAATATTATATTCTCGGAATATTATTTTAATTTTTAATAATATTAGTATAATTTTCTAAACAGAAAAAAAATTACTATCAAATCAACAATTCATTGTTTCATATATAAGCAAGAATATAAAATCTCCTTGGAAGAATTTGACAATCTTAAACAAATATAATTTGCTAACATAAAGAAATTTTGTTTCTTCATGTAAGCAAATATTATATGTCTGATCAAGATTATCAAATTCTTCCAAGAAGATTTTATATTCTTGCTTATATATGAAACAATGAATTGTTGATTTGATAGTCATTTTTTTCTGTGTAGGAATATTGTAGCGCTTATAGAGAATATTCTTTTTCGTCTCAGAAATTATGGAGCAATTCGGCAACCGATAAATCGAGTGTCAAGAGAGTTTCAGCAAACTCATGCGGAGATCTCCGTACTCTTTGTCTTTTTCCTCCTGAGCGGAAAAAAAATCACTTTTGATCATCCGCGTAAGCCATCGACGATTTAGTTTCGCGCTTCCCGTTTTTAATGGCACCCGACGCAAATTCGATAGTTTCCGCACCACGCGTTTGTTTGTTACCCACGTCCACGTTAATTTGCCGGGCGTTTAATTACCGTCGTTCGTTCTCAAATAGCCTCCGGGTAGTAGCTGATTACAGAAATTAAGTCGCGAGCGCGCGTGTCGGCCCGCGATCCGCCACGACGGAAAACGGCCGTCTCGTTATCATCCGCTCGAGGAATAAATGTCGAAACAGTTAGTATAAATTACGGCGAGCACGGTAGTGAGAAAGTGCACGGGGGAAAAGGGGGTGAGTAAGAGTATTATCGGCGAGTCTTCGTTAAACTCTCTGAGCGCAGATACTTCCAGCGTATCGCATAGATAAGATAGTGCCGCTCGACGTTGAGCGATTGGCATTCTTCAACAATGGTAAAAGCGATTGTCGCACGGCGTTGTCAATCGGCGCAGGTGAAGTGATAAGTCGAATCGTTTCTCCACGCTACATTGCGCACCATCACGCTGTAGAATTCCGGCTTATTAATGACAAACGAGGCCGTTTATGTCAGGAATATGCGCCTTGTCCAGCATTGAACGAACCGTTCAAGGTTTCGGTCGGAAAAACGATCGAACCGCCGGAAAAAGGTGGCGAGATTCGCGCTTTATTGAATTTTATTGCGTTTCATCTCGTGCCGATTAGTCACTAATACCTAACAAAAATCTTTTTTTTAAAAAAAAAAGAAAAGAATGTACGCCAAGTATATAAAAAAGTGTCGTATGTCTTCCAAAATTCCTAACAAAAACCCTTTTTTTAAAAAGTGTTGTATATGAGCTTTCTAAAATTCCTAACAAAACTTTTTTTCAAAATAAAGAATTAAATAAAAGTAATCTAAACAAAAACATGTTTTTAAATATTAAACTATTTCAAAACAAAGATTAGATCATCATACAATTAGCCAAGTATTTCAATAGACATAGAACACAAAAGTGTTTTACCTAACAAAAATCTTTTTTAAAATAAAGAAAAATGTAAAAAAATACCTAGAAGAAACCTTTCTTGAAAAAAGAAAATAGTCTTCCAAAATTCCTAACAAAAACTTTTTTTTAAAATAAAGAATTAAATAAAAGTAACCTAAACCTAAACCTAAACAAAAACATGTTTTTATTGCATTTTATTGTGTTTCATCTCGTGCCGATTAGTCACTAATATCCACCGCAGAAAAAGCACTCTAAACGGCTCGATAAGGAAACTTTTGCACACACACAAAAATTTAGTATCAAATCAACAATTCGTTGTTTCATATATAAGCAAGATATAAAATCTTCTTGGAAGAATTTATAATCTTAAGCAGACATAATTTGCTTACATGAAGAGAAAAATGTTCTCCATGTAAGCAAATTATGTCTGTTTAAGATTATAAATTCTTCCAAGATTTTATATTCTTGCTTATACATATATGAAACAATGAATTGTTGATTTGATATTAATTTTTTTCTATGCAGACCCATCGAATGCCTCATTCAATCGACTTGATTGTCAATTAATAACAACCATGAAAAAGTTATTTAACCGATAAATCTGGCTCTCGTACATCGCACTTGATCGATAAGCCCTTCGATGCCCTTCGATGCCCTTATCGAGTCACGATTTTTAATGTTTGTTAGTTGTTAAAATTACAAATACTTTCGAAACGACTATACTAACAATGAGAAAAAAAATTTTTATGAAAAAAATACAATTTCTTAAAAACATATATTTTGATGCTTTATTTGTTTTGTTTAAGTGAAAATATTTACTTTTAGATAAATAGACATATTACCTTTTATAATTTTGTATTATTACATTTTTTATATTTCTTGTATTTAAATAATGATTTTACAAATAAACTAATAATATTATTAAATTTAAATAATTATTTTCTTAAATTAAAGAATCTGATTATCTTGAACCTAAAAATAGTTTAGTAGTAAATATTTCCGAGAACTGCAAGAAAGAAACGGCTTGATTAAAAATTATCTCTTCATTTTATTTACATAAATATTTCAATTAAAAAATGTTTAACTTGACAGCAAGTAAATAAGCTATTAGAACCCACCAAGTAAATAATTTTTTGTATTAAATAAATTCTTTTTAAGATTTTTTCTCTCACAATCAGTGTAAGGACTGTCGATCTGATCTTCCCGGAATGTCGACAGTTCCGTTTGTTATTATTATTATTATTATTATTATTATTTTATTACTGGTATTATTTTCGTATGACATATCTTCCCAGGAAGATAACCGATTTCTTTATATGTCGAAATCAGTTACTAGCAGACGATATTGTGGGCTTGTATTACCTTAGCAATTTATCTCTGAGAAGCTTTTCGAAAGATAATCGAGTGTTGAGATATTTTTACGTCAAATGACGTTTAATCTATAAATTCCAAGATTACGTCCACATGGATTACGTATTGTTTACGTTATAGTTACACGAATCTTTTTCACGTAAACAATATTGTATTGTAAATTACTGTACACTGATGGACACAATACAGAAAAAGTAACCAAATTATAAGATTGTTAATAAATTTGACTTTAGTATTAATATAAAGATATAATTAAAATAATTATTAAAAATTAAAAACGGAATATAATTTCCACTATCTCTGAATCTTCGATAATCTACAGATTATTATTTACGCAGATGACACACTAAGGAAAAAATTGTTTTAATGAAAATTTTATAGAACTGCAAGAAATATTTTCTAGAACTGCAAGGAAAAATGCTTGATTAAAAATTATTTCTTAATTTAGATACATAAGAAATTTTTATAACTTGATTGCAAATAAATAAGCTATTAGGACCCATCGAGTAAGAGATTCTTTTGTGTTAAGTAAAATTTTTTGTTTTAAGATATTCTTTCTCTCAGTGCACGTAAAACATAGTTGACATTATACACTGAGAGAAATGTTTTGTAAAATCAACCAAAATTTGGTTGATTAGTGATCAAACGAATTTTATAGTGATAGTTACTAAATTTATAGTTGTTTTGACCAAACTATTTGTAGTCTTAACCAAATAATTATTTTCATACAACAAATTACAAAAAGTTTTTGGTTTTTTTGTTAAATGTAACAAAGTTGTTTTCGGTACCAGTAACTTTAAAATTCATTTGATCACTATACTATACCAAACGATTTCTCTCAGTGTATATAATATAGATTATTTATATTTTACGCGTAAGTGCGCGCAACCCTGATTTACTCCCAAGATTGATTGTTCGAATCGACTGACGCAGATGCAATTTATCCTTCCCGGGGACGTACGCGATCTCTCGCGTGTGTATATGCAGTGCGTTTGCATAAACTTCACGCATGGACGCGCAATAAGTCATGCGGCGCGAGCGTGTACCGCGAAATTCGATCACGCTCGCGTCCCGGCGTTTTTGTAAATTAAGAGATTGCGTGACAGTGATGCGGAGTACAATACATATGTTACATTACTTCTGATAGCGCTCGTGCGCTTGTATTCGCCGTCGCGCGACTTCGATTTCGCGGCAGCGCGTCGCGAATGAAGTTCGAGCGCGATATTGCGTGTGAAATGATATGTAAACAGATATCGGAGAGCAGATCCACGTGGAGCCACCTTCTCGTTCGTACGTTTCAACTCTTCGCAACTACTATACACGGAAAAAATAGATCGGATGATTCAGCAAAGCTATAGTTTGCTACGCGAGTTCAACATCTGTAACTAAGGAGATTTAATAGTTCAACAAAGAAATTATGTCCGAGAGTAATGAATGAATGTTAGAGCAACCAATTCTTTACTAGAATAAAAATTAACAAATTTTCTTTATTACAGCAACAAAAGTATTCATCATTTTAATTAGTATGCTTCGTTAAAAATTTTAATTTATATATTCGATTAATTTTCGCAGAAAGTTGTCTTGCTGTATTAACAAAATTTGCTATGCTATTTTAACAAATATGATTCGTTATAATCGCTAAGTTTTTTAACTGTAAAATTTTCGTAGAAAATTAACAGTCCGTATATTATAGTTATGAATCTAATGAATCAGTGTAGTCCTTCTTAGTTTTAACAAATCTTTTTTTTCTGTATAGTGTTCTATTTTCTTAATTTTCCAGAAAAATAAAATTTTAAAAAACTAGTTTCTTTTACTTTTTTTTTTTAAAAAGATGGAATAAAATGGCTGTAAAAAAGAGCCATCTGATGTTCTTAATTTTTCAGAAATTATCATATTTTTTTCCATTTTGTTTCCGAAAAATGCAGAAAACACAATTATGAAAATGACAACTTTATTGATGAATTACTTATATCAGAGTTCTTAAATATGAAATCTTAAAAATCATTAATGTAGAGGACGATAAAGACATTATCTTAAAAAGAAAAAATAAAAACCTCAAAAAATATGGTAGGAAAAAACCCCGTTATCTCCAAAATTTCCAAGAAATTTTCCGAGCTAAAAAGACTTCGATTGCGCAATTACATCACGCCATACGATTTTGATAAAAGTTAAACGCGGAGAAAGATCGTTGCTCTATGTTTCTTTTTTTACGCAATCTCAACGGAGATCGATAAATGCATTCTCATTTTCACTCGTCGATGTTCGTACAAGACATATCTTACAGTATAAATTAAGTAATCGACACAATTGAATGATAAGAGCGCATCATATTTTTTTAGAACGCATTTTTATCGTAGAATTCCATATCGACGTCTGATTGATAAGTAAACAAATGATAAGCGCAGAGCATACGAAGTAGATCGGACTGTTCGAAATTTGAAGTGTCGTCTATGCAAGACGGATCGATTAGTGCACGAGAAGTGAGTTCTTACACGGAACAAACAGTTTTACAGAAGTGTCTCAAAATTTAGCTCGATACAGATCTGAAAATAATTTTGTGAACCATCAAAATAATTATATAATATGACACTCAAGCAACAATGATGTAAAATATTTTGACATTCTAGCTATCGGCTTAAACGTCCTATATAATTATTTTGATCTAACAAAATAATTTTCAGATCTGTATCTAGCTAAATATTTAGATATTTCAGCAAAACTCTTCTTTCCGTATACAAATATCGACGACATTTTCGACGTCTATCCCTTTTTTATCATCTACACGGAAAAAATAATTTTACTGCAGCACTAAAAATTTAGCTAGTTACACATCAGAAAATAATTTTACGTTGAGCCATCAAAATAATTATGTAGGATACCCAAACATGATAATGTTGTTGCAAACAGTTTTGACATTCTAGCAACCAAGTTAAACATCCGA
Source organism: Solenopsis fugax (assembly GCA_003595255.1). Lineage (NCBI taxonomy): Eukaryota > Metazoa > Arthropoda > Insecta > Hymenoptera > Formicidae > Solenopsis > Solenopsis fugax. The sequence goes on along the minus strand of QKQZ01010804.1, from coordinate 12,613 downwards.
TACAATTTTTTTAATGGTTCAACATAATTATTTTCAGATCTGTATTTCGGCAGAATTGTTCTTTTTGATGACAGCGAGATTTTGAAATTAAGCAAACGAAAATAAAGGCTGATTAGATTAGATTTTTTTTAATTACGTGTTTTGTGTTAAAATAATCAATTTTGACACACATACACACACACACACGCGAAAGTTAGAAATAACAAAAATGTCATTTAAGGGAATGATTTGAATTTGATCTTTTAATATTTAACAGCGTATAGATTAATGACACCGATAATTCGAGCGTTATCGTTGGACAAATTTCCAATGACTCAGTGTGCAGCAATATTGATAATATACAATATGTCTTATTAAAAATAGGAGAGGTTCCGGGATAAAAGTCCACGTGGAAATAATATTTAGAAATGGCTAATATTTACCTCGATAGTTACATTGTGCGAATATTGCACAATAATATCACGAATTGAAACTTATGCAACAATTACCCGATGATAAAGATGATATGTCATAACGCAGAAATTTTATCAAAATAAAATTTTTTAATATTTGTCAAAAATTAGACAAATCTAAGTTTAAGTTATAAATATTTTACAATTATTTTAAAATCGTTTGATGCTTTATTTAAAATTTGTATTTTTTCATTGCAATATTTCTACATTATAATTATGCATTTTTGTAAACATGTATATGTATTAATTATATTTCTAAATGTTTTATACGTAATACAGCTAAAATATTTTTTTTCAATTATCAAACAATTTCTTTCTAAATTTAATTTTGCAATTGTATTATTAAGATAAATCGACATATTTCGAAATTATATACGTAAACAGTTATCAATATTTTATAAAAAATTAACACTTCTACATCTATTTTTGTAAATATACAATACATAATTGCAAATTATTATTTTTATAAAAAATGTCATATAATTTAATAAATATTCAATACAATAATCGAGACTCGTGAAATTGTCAAATTAACAACGATAAAAACGGCAAATACGAGAATCTGTAAAGAATTGGACAATTGCTGAGGTTGAGATGAGTTACGCCGCTCTCTATACGTTCTTTTCATTTTAATCATGGCTCGTTATACTCTTTTTCACAGCTTGAGTCATGTTCATTATTTTCGGGCTTATAAACTCGGTCAAAAATTTTGTAACATATGCCTGACGAGGTAGCTCTTCGCCTCAACATCAGCGGCTTCTCTGCATGTAACTTATACTGAAGATGGCTCGAAGGATGAGCCGAAACGTCTAGTTATTTAATTATTAAAGTCTTATGTGACAGGTTAACTTTGATGTTATTATTTTTTGCGCACCGTTGACCGCGCTGTACTCGTATTTGCCGTTTTTATCGTTGTTAATTTGTTAATAAATATTGTTCTATCCGGGTAGAAGCCCATGTGAGTAATCGTGAAACAGATTTGAATCGCAGGTTTTGTCGGAACGGCGAAATGTAATTACGCAAGTCCGACAATGTAGCATCTACATACATCTCGCGATATTTCCCCCGTTAAACGCGACAGGCAATCTCTCACGGATTTGCGCATTTCGCGTGATTCGCGCGATCGCTGAAACCCTCGGGATCATTAAGACAACGCGTCGTAAATCAACGTTGTTGTCGCGGGTTTATTTTCCGCCGATTCATACCGAAGAGACGGAGATATCGCACAGATATGTCGCAGATTCGATAATAAATCTAAATTTTTTCAACCGCGCGCTTCGATTCGTCCGCGCGTGGAAAGGAAGATAAAAAAAAAAAACGAGAAGAAAATTCGCTCCGATCCCCGGAAATCTATCAACGATATCATCGCATTGCACAAAAACAATCTTCGCTTATCTAACCGTGTGCTTATGCCTCGGATAATTAAAGTGCACGGGTAATTATAAAAACGGCAACAAATCTTATAAGTACGCGGTAAAAACGATGGTGTCATCGATTTATCGCTTGTTGACGTGCACCAATAAAGTGAAGTGTATCATCAGGTGTTAAATGCATATCTCCCAGATTCTACAATAATAGATAAGGCTTCCCCCTTTCGAGCCTCGCCCTATCGCCGTCCATCGGGCTCTCTCGATCGCGTTTTTTTCTCCCTTTCACGTTTTGCGTGCGAGCGAACGCGGCACGAAAACCCAAAAAACAAGCAACGGGACGCGATTCATCGACGAAAAGGGGAAAGAAAAAGGAGGAAGTGTTACAGGAACTATTACGAGGTGCCTGCGTGCGTGCGAAAACGATAGCGCGATCATGATATTAAAAGATTGCTGGATCGCTCCACAATTACGACACGGAAAAAAAAGATTAGCTGTAACAGCTAAAAATTGTGCTGGCCCAGCAAATCTACAGCCGTAATATACAGACAGCCAATCTGCTATGTTACAGTAACCAAATCTTAGAGCTGCATAAAATTAATGATTGCAACAAATAAAATAGGATACCATAGCATGACAGATTTGTTGGTATAGCAAAGAAAACATTCTACTTAATTCAATCCATATAGCTGTAGCAAAGTATATTTGTCACAATAACACATATTTTTGCTACTGTACTAAATGAAATTTGGTATATTAATAATCTTTATTAATATACCAGCAAAAGATTAGTTGCTTTAACAAAACTGAGTTAACTTTATGAACATGCTGATAAATGCTATCAGATATAATTTCTTTGCTGAACCAATAAATCTACTTAGTTATAAATACAAAATTTATGTAGCAAATTATAGCTTTGCTGACGCAACAAATCCATTTTTTTCCGTGGACGAACGAGAGCGCGTCGTACGCGCGACAATTACATAATGTTTAATATCGATAATCGGCGAACATTTAACACAGTAATAAGTTTAATTACAGTCTTATAATGTGGAGCAAACAGTGAGATCGCTATCTCGATCTCGTTTCGCGATACCCTCCTCCTCTTGCTGATTATCGATCGGATCGATCGACGGGCGCCTCTCCTTTTTTCTCCCTTTTCCTTTCTTTTCCGCGGGTGAAGGCGAACCTCCCCGACTTCAGGAATTTTTCCTGTTCCCGAATATGCCCTCTCGAATTGGCTAACGCACGGAAAGAACAATTTTGCTGAAATACAGATCTGAAAATAATTATGTTGAACCATTAAAAAATTTATATTTGACGTTTAAGTTGGTTGCTAGAATGTCAAAACTTTTTGCAGCAATATTATCATGCTGGAATGTCTTACATAATAATTTTGATAGTTCAACGTAAAATTATTTTCTGATCTGTATGTAGCTACATTCTTCGATACTACAGTAAAATGGTTCTTTTTCGTGTCGGTCACTTTCGCGAAAATGAGAAATCTCCCTCATGCCGCGTTCGCGATAATTATTATTGGTAGTTCGGCGGTTTTTGCAAGGCATGCGGCAAGATTTTCGCAAGACACGAGATATTTCCGTTTGCTTTTCTCAAAGCGAAAGAAAGAGAGACATTCGTGCTGTTTTTCCTCGTGCGTTTGCGGCTTGCCACGAGGAAAGTGCAAGCGCGAAGCTGGGTCACAAGAAATATCAAGTAGTCATTATTGATCATTTTTATCTCTTTAGATTAGTAATCCAATTCTATTTTATAGATTAATCTTATTTTTTATGCTAAAAGATAGGATTCTAAAATTTTCTAACTTTTCATTAATTATTTCCTTTATCCTGATGAAATATATATGGCTTTATATTTTTTAGATTTTATAAGATTCCTCAGAAATTATAGAATGACAAATCTTAGAAATTGTAAAATATTTTAGAGTTTACATATACGAAAAATTCTACAAGATGTAAACTTTCTCAGTTCTGAAAAGTGTTTTAATTCGTATAAAAATGTCTGAGAAATTTTCTAAAAAGTTATAAATACAATTATAAAAGTTCTGAACAATTCTGAAACTTACATAAAAATTTTGAAACAAATTTATTTCTTTATTATCATAATAATTCAACGCTTGATTCTTTTATATTTACTTTTATTAATTTAAAATAATTCTAATCTCGGTTTAACTTACTTGTCATCTTTTTTTGTTCTAAGAATTAGAAAAAAAATTAAATGGAAGTTAAACTGATAATGAGATTAAAGTTAATTTACATTAGTAGAAATAGACATTAGTAAGTAAAAAAATATTGGCACTTTTAGTGCTAATGAGATCACGAACAGAATAATTTCAGTCCGCGAATACTCGGAATTCTTCTTTATTTAACAATGACGAACAGTGCTCGAGGAAACTCGCTTCGAGTTCACCACGTTATCCCTCGCTTGATTTCACGTGGACAGCCTCGCGATTTTCGTGTAATAAAAAGTAGATTTCCGTCCGCAAATTAGAAATCAATTACTGGCTAGCGGGATTATTCCACTCTTGCAGCAAGAGATTGCTAATAATATAATCAGACGTATGGTTGCAGATCTACGCGATTGATTGATCAATAAATTGCGTAACAAAATACACAAATATACAGATAAGAATGTATATGCGCCAGGTTAGATAAAAAATGTAAGGAATATCCAAGAAGCATCACATATAGGAAGTAAACAGATAACAAAGCTTTGTTTTTAATCATTTTCGAATGGAGCTTCAACAGAATAGTAATTAGAAGCTTAGCGTCTCTAATAATGACTTGTTGCTTTTTTGCGATACCTCCTTATATGTGACATTTCCTCGAAAATTGTCTCCAAATTTTTATGTAAATTTCAATATTGTTCAGAACTTCTATAATTGTACACTGAGAGAAAAAATTGTAGTGGTAACAACTATAAGGGGACAATCATACAAATTTTGTTAATATAATTACAATATATAGTTAAGTGCACTATATTATATTGCAAATAAAATGGTTAAGAAAACTAATAAAAAATAGTTGTAATTACTTTATTATATAGTATACTACATCTATTTTTTATTAGTTCTCTTAACCTTAATTTAGTTGCAATAACTATAATATAGTTCATTTAACTATATATTATAATTATATTAACAAAAAATGTATGGTTGTCCCCTTGTAGTTGCCACCACTGCAATTTTTTCTCTCTGTGTACAATTTTTTAAGAAATTTCTCAGACTTTTTTATACGAATTTGAACACTTTCCAAAAATGTTGAGAAAGTTTATATCTTGTAGAATTTTTCGTATATATGAATTCTAAAATATTTCTCTCTCTCATAAAATTTTTTATTCTAGAATTTCTAAAGAAATCTTATGAAATCTAAAAAAAAATTTTTTAATATTTTTAAAAAATTAGGATGAGGAATCTTACGGAAAGAACAATTTTTGCTGAAATACAAATCTGAAAATAATTATGTTGAATCATTTAAAAAATTGTATTGGATATTTAATTTAATTGCTAGAGTGTCAAACTGTTTGCAGCGACATCATCATGCTTGAGTGTTTTACATAATTATTTTGATGGCCCAAAGTAAAATTATTTTTTGATCAGTATTTAGCTAAATTTTCAGATGCTATAATATAATTATTAAATTATTAAAAACAAATATATAAAGTTAGGACTCATGTGAATAACAATTCAAAATTAGGAAAAATAACGAGCTTAAGAGCCGCGCTGGATGTTATACGCAAGAAACAAAAACCATCGACAAAAATAAATTTAGAATGAAAACAAACGTTTCGACCTTTAATTACTGGTCTTCCTCAGTGTATACATCAAATCTTACAATGAAATTAGAATGATTATCTGCAACATCCCTCATAATCCGTTTTTCGACTCTTTAACGATTATAAAAGCGGATGTCGCAGATAATCATTTTCGATTGTAAGGTTTGATGTATACACTGATGAAGATCAGTAATTAAAAGTCGAAACGTTTGTTTTCATTTTAAATTTCTTTTTATCGATGGTTTTTATTTCTTGCGTATAACATCCAGCGCGGCTCTTGGGCTCGTTATTTTTCCTAATATAATTATTCTTTCCGCGTAGAAATCTTAAATCTACACATATAAAAAGTTCTACGAAAAGATGTAGACTTTCTTAATATTCCTGAAAAGTGCTAATTCGAATAAAAATTCTGAGACAAATTTTCACCAGGAGATGTACATTTTGTTAGAAATGTTAAGCAGTTGAGCCCCACGATCTCACTTTTACCTGGAAAACGTGCAAGCACGTACTTCGAGCGTTCTCTATATGTAAATAACGCGGCTAACGGGATCCAGAAAGAATTTTTACGTGTCGCTGCGACGCGTGCATCCTCGAAAGATAAGCCGTCGAGGGCACCGAGGAGGAAAGTTTGAAGCCGCGTACGAGGAAGGAATGTCGATCAGCACCGACGACTGGTCGAGTTGTCGAGCTGTCGACGCTTCCTATTAGGCAAAGGCCAAGCGAAAAAGATGTGCTTCTGTCGCGACTCCGCTGGGTCTTAAGGGAGGTCGCGTCGTAACGCACAACCCTGGACGCGAATCCTCCCCTCGGGAAGGCTGAGACTTAGAGTGCACGAGATCGGAAAATGTGTTCCTCGTTCCTCTCTGTCGCAACGCGATCGGATCGCACAGGTGCATTCGCCGAGAACGCGGAGCATACTTCCTCACCGAGGTGCGTGTGTCATTGCGTAAGTCGAGGCACGTACGTAGGTACGTGCGTGCGTGATCGCACGCGGACGCATCGCGGGCGGACAGCCGCGGAATAGAAAACGTACGGCCGAAGGTTCATTCACCAAATCGGGGAAGGAAACCGTGGCACGAAGGTTGAACGGACGATACCGTCACCTACAAAGAGACCCCATCGTTCTCACATCATCGAAATCTCCTATCATCGAAATCAGAAAAATTTATAGGAGAGAGTTGTCGAATGCTTACCCCACTGACATTTTTTTATTATATTTCTTTTTCGGTACTGATACGTATGAAAATAAACATTAGAAATTTGTAATACCAGTTGCTTAAATCGTACCTGTGCGTCTCATAAATCGTATCGCCTTTGAAAGTATTGAATTTATGAATTAAAATAATTAAAAGTATACAATGAAAAATACTGTAATATGAATTAAAACATAGTTTGATTCAATTAAATGTTGAATCACTGACACATGTAGTTGATTCAACAAAATTTTTTTTCAACTATATTTGTTATTGTCTTTACTTTTAATCTTATTTTGTTTCGTTAATGAATTAATAAGATATTTCCAATTAGACTGATGCTATTGATTCAACAGCATTTTTTTCTCTGTGTAAGAAATCATAAACTATAAATACTTATTTTATTAACAATTTATTGAAAGAGATTAAATATGTAATAATTAACAAATAACAATAATGGAAAGATAAGAATGTAAAAATAAAACTGGTTTAAATTTTCTTTTGCAATTGACTTATTTTTATTCATATCAATTATTAATTTTCATGTTATCATTTATCAGTTTTATATTAATATCGTTTAATGTAATAAAATTTTGGTTCATATAATATAGGAAACTTGATAGATTTAAAAATGACCGATTTAATGTTTATACAATATTAATTGTAAATTAAATATGTATATACAATGAATGCAAAATATTCTATAATAAATCTTTTATGAAAATATAAAAATTTAGTATAAAATTGCACGATTACATTATTATTAACTACAGAAATTGAACAAAAATTAACATCAATTGTAGCTAATTTTTTAAAGTGTTTAAAGCACAAAACAAGAAATGTAATTTAAAATTTAAATTTTTGTCTATTATTACTCATTTCTCATTCAATTTATATTTTTGTCACTAAAGATTGCTTATATTAAGTAAAAATGTACAATATTAACGAACAAAATGTACAATGTACGATTTAGGCGATTGGTTCGCATTCAGCAGCTCTCCCTACTTCTTTCGTGCAAAATATCAACAGTCGATTTAAAAACAGTATAGATAGAAAAACAGTATTTTTAACAATATCCCTTGGAGTCTCGTTTCGCGAGATGCCGTTACGTTTTGCCTGAGTCACAAGCGATTAGTAAAACAGTGAAAGTAAAGTTCCGCAAAAACTTCATCGTACGAGCAATTTATTGGACAAAGGAATAAAAAAAAGATGTATATCGACGATAATGACGAAATGAGCGACAAGTAATCGGATAACAAAGTCACAGCCCACATAAGTGCATAATAACGCCTATCAGCCCAAGTCCAATAAATCTGCGTAAGGTGCACAGATAACTTCTGCATGTGCAAAAGAAAGATTTAATGATAATAATGGATCAACTCATCATATTCTAAGATTTTCTCGTCGCGGACTGCGTTGCCTCCTGATTATAATTAAACAATATTAACGAAGAACAAAGGAATTTTTTAATAAAAAAGTTTAACGCATATTTTACGCAATTTAACAGTCGGAAGAGCTGTTTTGCTGAAATACCTAAAATATTTAACTAGATACAGATCTGAAAATAATTGTGTTAGACCATCAAAATAATTATGTAGAACGCTCAAAGCTAACTAATTACTAGAATGTCAAAACTTTTTATAACATTGTTTATCGTGCTTGAGCGACCTAATTATTTTGGATGATCCAACAAAATTATTCTCTGATCTGTATCTACTCATATAACATAGAAAGATTGCAAAACATTTTGTAAGAATATTTTATCGTAGATTGCATCGGTTACAAAAACGTTGCAATATTACAATAATGTAGTCCGCCTTCAGAAATATTATAATGCAATATTTCATCAATATTACAATATAATGACTCGTATGCAGAACGCGCTTATAAAGATATTAGCGCGTTTTACTTGTAGCTAAATTGTTAATTATTTCAGCAAAACCATTCTTTACGTCCGCATTTTACGATATTTTCCATTGTCTCCAGACTCTTGCGCAACAATCGCTGCTCACGTTAAAAATTACGAGCCACGGTGATTAGAGCTCGTCTCAATAGATTAGGTTTCTCAAAATGACGGAATTAATGACTTAGAATTCGTGTAATTATTGATTGTAGGCGGCCGACTGTCGCAACGATGGATATTCGCTATTATGGGATTTTTGGCGATCTTAAATGCCTACACCATGAGGATTTGTCTCTCGATCACTATTACGGAGATGACGATTCCATTACCAGATAAAAATTTCACAGATGAGGATACTTGCACCGAAATAGAGTCATCTGAAAAACAGAAGATAGATCTCACTAATCGATACGACTGGGATGAACCTTTGCAGGTAAGAGATACTTGGTAAGAAATAAAAGAAGAAAACTAAAATAATTGTTTTTCGTAGCGCTTACGATATTTTTCTGTATCTTTATGTTTCACCTTTATTTTTATCTTCGTCCTTACGTTTCGCTGCTCTTTACTTATTGATCTTAACTTATGTACCTCTCCATATTTTTTTCTCGTTTTTCCAGGGCCTTATTCTCTCGTCCTTCTACTGGGGTTACGTCATCACGCATCTGCCGGGCGGGATGCTAGCTGAAAGATTCGGCGGGAAGTACACCCTCGGCCTCGGCATCCTCTCGACGGCGATATTCACCTTGCTGACGCCGCTGGTGGTCAACTGGGGCCAGTCGACGGGTCTGATCGTGCTACGGATTCTCATGGGCCTCGGCGAGGGCACGACCTTCCCGGCGTTAAATGCCATGCTGGCGCAGTGGACGCCGCCGGAGGAGAGGTCGGTAATCGGCTCCCTGGTGTTCGCCGGCGCTCAGCTCGGCACGGTGTTCGCCAACGCGGTGTCCGGCCTGATTCTGCACGAGTACGATTGGCCCGCGGTCTTCTACGTGTTCGGCAGCATCGGCGTGCTGTGGTTCGTCGTGTTCGTTCTGATCTGCTACAATAATCCGGACGAGCATCCGTTCATCTCCGACCGTGAGAAAAAGTTCCTGCACGAGCGTATGGACGAGCACACTCATAAGACACCACCGTCCGTGCCCTGGCGGCACATGCTGAGCTCGGCACCCATCTGGGCCCTGATCACCGCCCAGATCGGCCACGACTGGGGTTTCTTCACCCTGGTCACCGATTTGCCCAAGTACATGAGCAGCGTGCTTAAATACTCCATCAAGAACAACGGTTTCGTCTCGGCGTTGCCCTATCTCGTTATGTGGTTCAGCAGCATAGGATCGTCCTGGCTGGCCGACTGGATGATCGTCAGGGGCGTCATGTCGCGCACCAACGTAAGGAAACTCGGCACTACCATCGCCTCCATAGGCCCGGGTGTCTTCATCATCGCTGCCTCGTACTCCAAGTGCGACCGAACGCTAGTGGTAGCCTTGTTCACCATCGGCATGGCTCTGATGGGTACGTATACGCAAATTGGGATTGATTGATACAGCAAAGTTATATAGCTTCCCAGTAAACGAAAATGGATTGAAAATTTGTAATCTATTTTAATTCATTTGAATACATTTTGGAATTTAAAAGACAGCAATTAAGTCATTTCAATCCTATGTTATGGATTAAAATGGATTGGATAATTAATCCGTGAAAATCTCCTTTTAGATTAAAAAAATAAAAATCACTTTATTTCAATCCCATTTCATGGATTAAAATGGATTATGTAGCCCGCATAACTTTTTTGAATTGAAAAAAAATAGAAATCCAGTAATTTCGATCTCACTTCATGGATTAAAATGGATTCAAGGAATTCTTAAACTTCAATTGGATAGAAATGGATTCGTGTGGTCATTGTCGAATCCAAATTCTTGATTTTTTAAATCCATTTTTATCCATTTTAAATATTTTGAATCCACTTTCATTTACTGGGTTGTCAGGCAAGCTTAATATTTATACACAGAAAGAACAGAAGGTTTTGCCTGAAGTTTCGTTTACCATTCGTCTTTTCTTGACTCTCTAAAGGTACTTTCTACCCTGGGATGAAAGTCAACGGGCTGGATCTCAGTCCCAATTATTCTGGCACCTTGATGGCGGTGGTGAACGGAATGGGCGCCTTCACCGGTATCATCACGCCGTACATCGTCGGCGTGCTGGCGCACGAGCAAACGCTCACCCAGTGGCGAACTGTCTTCTGGATCGTGCTGGGCGTCTTCATCGTGACGAACGTGGTCTTCGTCATATACGCCAGTGGCGAGGTTCAACACTGGAACGATCCCAATTTCGTCATACGAGATCGGGAGGAGAGGCGGCTCCAGAGGAAGGACAAGAAGGCGGAGGCTAGGATGGAGTCGATAGTGGAAAAGTCATGAAATTGATCGAAAATTGCTTTTCCCCGTGGTGCCGCGGAGAGCGCCGGGTTCTTGAGAAACGGGAAGCAGCCGGAACTCGTCGACAATCTCGCTATCATCCCGAGACGTTCTTCCTCGTGCTCTCAAGGTCCGCCTGCCGCGTCGCCACGACTTTCAACAAAGATCTCACATCCGCGTGAAAGAGAGATGCCCGAGAAAGACGCGCTTCGACACCTCCCACGCATAATAATCTTTGAATAATTAATTATTCTGCGTGGTGTCGGAAATGCATCTCGAGTTCACGCCGATCCGTATCGCGTGCGCCCAGTATACTGACGATATACGCAATTGCGAGTCTTTTCGCCGTGAAAGGAGAAACTGTAAATTAAAGCCGACAGACCAACAGCGATTGTACATACTGCGTAGGGATTAAGTAAGCGTATAATAAAGCGTATAATAAATTTAATTTAATTGAATAAGACGCGAATTGCGCACGAGTCGTCATTTCCGACAGGGGACCCGATTACTTCCAACACTCGAAATAATCGGGCTCCCTCCGGGAATTCGGTTCGACGAATCTACTCAGCAAACGAAGATGAATTGAAACGGATAGAAATGAATTCATTTTGACATTTTCGAATTCGCGCTTCAGATTTTCCGAATCCACACAGAAAAAAATGACTATCAAATCAACAAATTCATTGTTTCATATATAAGCAAGAATATAAAATCTTTTTGGAAGAATTTGATAATCTTGATCAGACATAATTTGCTTACATAAAGAAACACAATTTCTTTATGTTAGCAAATTATGTCTCTTTGAGATTATAAATATTTCCAAGGTGATTTTATATTCTTGCTTATATATGAAACAATGAATTGTTGATTTGATACTAATTTTTTTTCTGTGCATTTGAATCCAAAAATAATATAACATGGATCCGAATTCGAAATGATGAATAGCGCGTTTCGTATTTCAATTCATTTGAATCCATTTAAATCCAAAAATACTCCGGGACTCTAAGAGCCAGTTTCACAATTTCCGGTTAATTTAACTGACCGGTTAAGTGTCAACCGTGATCGGTTATTTCTGGTTAATTCTACTTAATGACAAATGCGATTGGTCAATTCCGATAGAAAAATCAGCCGATTAAGTTAACGAAGATTGTGAAACTGGCCCTAAGGGCCTCTTTCATCAACCTCGGTTAAAGCTAACCGACAGGTTAAACCACTGGAATTGACCAATCGCATTGCTTGTTGTGTGAAATGACAAATGCAATTGGTTAATTCCAATGGACTAACCGATCGGTTAGATTGGTGAAAGAGGCCCTAAATCGCGAATTCGGATAAATTAAAATGGATTGCAATTTTCAATTCATTTGAATTTACTTTCGTTCGCTGGGTATACTTGCAAAAGAGTTATATTGGCGAGTTATCGAGTCATTGAACGTGGTTACACAGAGAAAACGATTTCTTCAAACTTAATAAATTTTATTGTATACAAACAAATTTGTTA
>QKQZ01010790.1:0-16876 GCA_003595255.1 Solenopsis fugax | reverse complement strand
CGCCACCCCCAGCACCGCCGCCACCACCACCACCGCCACGGCCACCGGGACCGCCAAATCCGCCGACCTTGCCTTGACCACCGTCAGCGTTACCGTAACCGCCGTAGTCATCGGCGTAAAAATCATCAAAGTTGTGCGGATCATAAGGATTGTTCACACCCTTCAGTGGGGACTGAAAAATGAAAACTTGACGTTACATTTTCTCCAAGACTGGTCTCCTATGTGTTACATATGTAGTTTTAATCCACTTAAAAAAAAAAGATAATATTACAAAAAAAACACTGTAGTAATATATTCAAACGCGGAATTGGATACAAATCATCTTTTTCCTGTCCAACAAAAAGAATCGACATTTGCCCGCATGTGCAAGATGTAACTATTAAAGATTTATAGGAAAGTCATGACCTGATGGTATACTCACGGTTTTAATGGTAGCGATCAATTCACGTATGCATTCGATGCACGTCGTGGGTTTCCCGCAGATGCTGATGAGACGATCCGTGCTGCGAGGGCAGGTGTTCGAGTAGATCTTGATCCTGGCTCCGGTTTTCTGAAATGCAAAAGGTATTCGAGCGTGTTAGACGACAGCTATACGGGCTCAGAGAGATCGAGATAGCTCGGGAAAACTTTCCACGTACGGATATGCTTGAAAAGAAAACTAAACGCAACTATGATCTTCCGTTACAGGCAACAAGTTGTGGCAATACCGGCTAAATAACGACTTTCTCAAACGTTTTTCAACTGGGAACGCGTGATATCGCAAATAAGAATGCTGTCACGTTTTCAAAAATTTCGAGATTGCAATTAGTTTCTCATCCTTCTGTCTTGTATTTCTTCTACCTTCAACTGATAATCGCTGATGTAACAAAGAGTAACTTGACTCTTCGTGTTTGCGACGGTTCTTTTTAATTACTCTGGCAATCGGGAATGAGTCACGATTAGGGTGTGATACTCCGTCTGCTTCCTCGACAAATCATACCCATCCCTCTGGTTAACGACTTAACGATGCTCGAATGTTTTCGTACCCGCTCAACTAATCTGCGCGCCGCTCTTTGCCGCGAGATTTCTAAGTAATTCCTCGAGACGACAATGTTCAGATCGCGTGCTGATAGTCGTTTAACAGTGCTCCCCGTGCTTTTCCGAGATCGCGATCACGCCACGTCGGGCTACGGCTAAGAGCAAACGTACAACCATTCGGTGGCACTTAAATTTTTCTTAAGCTAATTCGACCTGTCGTTCGCGTCGTAAAGTAATCAAGTAAGCTTTCGATGATAACGGACGAGACTTGCGGCTGTAGGCCGTAGGTGAAACGAAACGTTATACGAATAATTTTGCGCATTTGCACGTGGAGGAGCGGGGACGATGAACTGACAGACAGTGATGCATATAGGGTGGATACATACGCGGAGATAGCTTTGATGTGAATAACGTAAAAACGAAAAATTGCCGATAACATCGACAGCCGTGTGTTCAAACGCGAAATATCCAAAACAGATAACAATCTAGTTCGCTCCGCGTACATGTACACGCGTGCCGCGTCCGGCAACCGTGGCATTGTACGGAGAAATCGCGCCGTTTAATTACGCAGATCAAAGCAACCCGCCCCTCCCCGAAAACCCTGCCAGCCACCGTATAGGTCCATTCAAACGCTTCCGACGCAGACAGTCCAAACGATATTGAGGCTCACACGCGTCTGTTACCTAGATACAGCATTAATTCTCACACTGATAGAATCGAGGAATGCATACGAAGACAGAGGAAGAAAGATAAAATGCGAATGCAATTTATACAGGGTGTCTGTAAAGTGTTTCCACCTCCCCCCCCCATTTTGAAAACGGTTCAAAATTATGAGATATAAATGAAAATCGAATAAAAACGAATGGAAAAATCGCGAAATACACGTGCGATCGTTTCGAGGGGCTACTTTACCTCTAACTTAAAAGAATAGCGCCTCGAAATGATCGAATATTTGGGGATTTTTCACATTTTTTAACCGTTTCCGAAATATAGAAAGTGAAAACAGACTCTATAGACATTCTGCACAATTTTAACAGTTCAGTTTCATGGCGCAAGAAATTACACGATTTTTTTTTTAAGGGAAAAAATGAAGTCAGGATACCGTTGCATTTTGTTTCGATGTAGTGAAAAAACAATCAATGATGTTCGATCGGCAGCGAATAAATGGCGAGCAGGCAATATTGCTCGCAGATATCTACATAATTGGTCAATGGAATTCAAAGGCGGGGAACGAGTCGAGAAATAAAAGCTACCATGCCGCGTTGTACAACCAGTCGCCCAATTCGAATGCGTGATTTGAAACAAAAAATCGATCGCCGGCGCAAACGATGTTCACACAACACGCGCCAAAGGCGGAAAAAGCCAAATGTGATTTTAATCGAATTAATTAATTCTGCTGATCACAACCACGAATCAGCTGGATTAATCTCGGCGCGATAGAAACGCAAACGAGCGTGGATTCTTACACGCGACAACAGTTTTGGTTTGACAAGGATTGTTTTTGCAGCCGGCATTGTCTCTTTGACGTTTAAATCATTTCGCATTTACCGGAGCTTGCAAATATATCAAAGTATCATTAATGTATCAAGCCTTCATTTATATTAGCCGCATGTATCTCCCGATCTTCTCTGAAAGAAACAAGCGCGTCGCGCTTTATTTATTCCGCACTCAAAGTAAGATTTATTGAGATAGGAGCACTGAGGTAGCGGACTTTGATAATTAATCGAAGAAACTCGCTAGAGAAGGGGGAAATAAAAGATAAAGATGAAAGCTCCTCGTTACTTCTTGACTTGCATTTCTTGTGGGCAGAGAGAGAGAGAGGGGGGAGGGAGGGTGGAGAGAAATCCTCTAAAGAAACTTTAGCTCGCCTGCCTGGACTTTCTTCTGATATTCAGTATCGGTAAACTTGAAAAGAACAACGTGGATCGATTGTACTTTAAAGAAACCAATATGCCGTAAATAGTGACATAGAATAGTAGTATTCTCTCTCGTTGCGAGATTTCGCGAGATTATTTCGGTCGAAATGTCAAGTGATATTACAGTGTATTATGTAGACCTTACGAAGCTTCCTGCGACCCTTGATTGTCTTCTTGCCCTCCCTCCGCACGCCGTAACTATGCGGATTTTCAATTTTCCAGGAAGTTTTCCGAACTTCCGAAACTTCCAGCGATCACGGGGACTTCCGACCTGCCCTATCGAATGAACATTTTCTTGAATATTCAAGAGATGATAGAGATAACGAACTGTGTCTTCAGAAGTTTCAAGGTCGCGAACTTGAAACAATTATGTCATCTTGTGCACTCGTAGCTCGAAATAATAAACAGGCGCAAGAATACTAATAACTCTTTGAAAACTAATAACGTTTATTTGTATTATTCGCGTTTCTCATCCTGACGATCGTGTTATCTCCAGAGATACTATCAAACGTAAAGAGATTTGTATTAGAAGATGAAGATGGATGCAACGTGCTTATGGTAATTCGGCGCAAATATCCAGAGGACTTCAAAGTCCTCGGGCTGGGTGGATAACCATACGAGAGCGGGAATGAACCGCACTGCGCCACCGAATTCGCGTTTGCTCAACCGTCCTCCGTTGCAACGGCATCCGTAGCACAAGTTTACAAACTTCCACCGGTATTACCGGTGGCGTCATACACTAATCTAAACGTGAATCGCACTATTCAATTCGACACGACAAAGTTCCGTCCCGTGGCAAGTTCCGCGACGAATGCTTTTACGTAAACGCCAACGAATATTGCAACAATAACAATTGCGTAAATGTTAAACGAGTTGAAGGTGTTATCGCTTAAATATATTATATTTGCCTATTATTACAATACTTAATGATAAGTGTTGAGAGCAATTTCCGAACCTATTTCGTTCCAATTATGCTGGCGGCATAATTCAAACACGATCGGATTTTCTGTATTTCCTGACTTTGATTTTTCCATTCCTTTCTCGACATCGATGACTAATTTTCATCAATTGTCAACCAACTATCACAGAGACAAAATGTATGAAATTTAAAATTCATACTTCGAATACTTCGAAAATAAGTTTGAAACAAAAAATTTCGCGAGTATTTCAACGTAATTACGATGAAAAGAATTCAAAAGATAGTTTTTACAAAAGGACAACGAAAAAGATGATTGTGAACGGAGATAGCTCGAAAAAATTATGTTTTCGTAAATAACAAACTGTTGCTGACGACAAAGATAAGTTTAATAGGTAACGTTCTTTCAGATTATAGCAACGCTTCCACTCAGTGTATTCTGTTCTGCAAATCATTACTAGTCGAATACCACTTGT
The DNA here is from genome assembly GCA_003595255.1 of Solenopsis fugax. NCBI lineage: Eukaryota > Metazoa > Arthropoda > Insecta > Hymenoptera > Formicidae > Solenopsis > Solenopsis fugax. The sequence continues at coordinate 12,551 of QKQZ01010790.1, read as the reverse complement.
GGTGCGACTCGATGAATTTTCATAAGATCGTAGTTCATGGGGACGTGAAATTCACACGCATTCACGATGCACCGTTCGTAAGGAAAGACAGTCATTCCGCTTTGCTGCTTCGATTCGCCACTGTGATTTAGCAATTGTGCAGTGACTTCGTAGTGATACGAAAAAACGCGTAGTCGTTTGTGCAGTCACAAAATCACCTTTTACGATATTCTCTACTGTTTTTCAATCAGGTAAGGAGCTGTGACGTAAAATCAAAACTTGCGTTTTTGATTGTCACCAAAGCACAAAAAAATCTATGAATTTGCTTCGGTTTCCTCCAGCGAATATTTCTTCTACACCCCGAGATAAAATTTTACGTTCCTCACACTTGATCGATTGATAAAATAAACCGACTGAAAAAGTTTGGTAATATATTTAGTAAGTATTAACAAATGATAGATTGTATTTCTACATTTGGTAATACTTACTAAATAATACTATTTAGAAAAAAGATAAGATAAAATTATTAACCGAATATGTAATTGGCATTATTTCATTCGATACTTGGTAGCTATTAAAGAAGCAAACTTTCTTCAGTCTACAAAGTGTCAATTCCTGATCGGTGCTACATTCGTATAAGCCGACTTAAATAAGTAGTAGAGATCGATTAAATATGAATAACGCCAAAATACGCTGTGCGGATTCCATGTCAGTCGAAATTGGACGAGATATGAGGAAGACCATAAAATAAATAAGACACCATCGCTCGATACCGCGCGCGCGCGCGCTCGTAGCGTTTCGTCGGAGGAAATGTTGGGAGAAAAATACGGAGAAAGAGAGAAGTCGCGTCTTGTGGGAAACCGTTTCACGACGTGAAACGCGACAGGTACGAGAGACCCGCTTTCGCCGTTGACATTCGGGAGGAGAAACGAAAGGGAGGCTAGAGCAGTGGCTCTGAATGCGCGAGATACCGAGAACGCGCGACAAAGCACATCGTCGTCGACGTCGTCGTCGACGTCGTCGTCGACGTCGTCGTCGTCGTCGTCCTCGTTGTCACCGCTGTCCCTATCATCATTGCAGTCGTGTCGTTTCGTTTACAGCCTGTTTTCCCTTTCAAAGTGCTCCTGTACGCGACCAATCTGCGACTGAGATCGGGTTAAAATAGACCGGCGCGTACACGCGTCGTCCGACGGTGACACAAAGCTAAAAAAAAACCTTTAGTTTTTCATGTGTTTAACATATAGAGGTGAAGAAGCGGTAATAAGTGAATCATCGCTCGCACGAGGCATCTCGAAGATTTTAACTTTGCGCTTCTTCATAGAGTTCATTTCTTCCTCAGTAGTGCCATGACGACCATTTACACGATCGAGGAAGTTGCTCGTCACAATAACGCCAAGGATCTGTGGATCGTGGTACATAATGGGGTCTACAATATCACGGAGTTTCGTAAGGAACATCCTGGCGGCGAGGACGTGCTGTTGGAAGTAGCGGGGCAAGATGCGACGGATCGTTTCGAGAGTAACGGCCACAGTTTCGAGGCTGTTAACTTACGCGAGAGTTTCAAAATTGGAGAACTAGCAGGGAGTGTTGTAGGCTTGAGTAAATCAAAGACGACAAAAACAGGTTTGACAATTTGTTCCTTTTCTCGATCGCTTTCTCGCTTGAATCGCATCATAGTGGATTTAGCATCGCTCCAATCCATAGCTTGTAAATTTAATACCGCGCCACAAACAAAGTGACGATATTTTTTTAAAGAAAATAAAAGACAAGCCTGAAAGTTTTAAGACTTTGTTCCTACGTGTTTTCAAACTATTTTATGACAGTCAGGAGTTTGCGTGTTACGAAATTTTCTTGCGCAATTTTCTGATAGTTTAAAATTAGTTTGACTATGTTGAGAAACAAATCCTTAGTTTAAATCTGAAATGAGTTTGAAGTAATAAAACAGATATAATCTGAAATATCTGAATAAATTTAAAAAAAAATTTGTTAAATATAATTAACAAAAGATAAAACAAATATAAAACTAAATTTGTCGATTGTTTGCGTAAAAATTTGCTCATTACTACATTAGACATTGGAACGCTAATTAGAAAAAATTTTTGCGGAATATTGTTAAAATAAAGGACAAAATTGAGTTTAAAAAAAATTAAATCTAAAAGTCAGCTGCCTGAAATAAAACTCTACAATAAAGAATGTGTGGTGGTCATCGTAGCTACAAAGTTAATCGAATTTTTGTTCGTAATGTTAGCAAATGTGACTCATGCATATATGCATACTTTCACATATTTACTTTAATTGATATCCGGTATGTAATTAAACCTTTAAATTATTTTAGTTGTTTACGATCGGTGATTATAAACAATGTATAGCAAATTGATACATTCATTACAATTATGCTGTTGTGTTGTCTTTAGCAAGGGAATCATTTATATATCATAGTCATAAATCATTCGCCTTTCAATGTCACTAAGCTCTTCAAGAACTTTTCTTTTTTATTTGTAGAAGTAAAAGAACCAATGAAGAAAGATGAGCAGAATCAAGAACTGAATACACCGAAGACAGAAGCGTCCTGGAATTTGATGACGCTAATATTTATCGCTGTTCCAATTTATGCCATAATTTTTTACTGGTTCAGTGCAGCATAAAATGATTGTAGTATAAAACGATTCACATGCGTGATATATTAATTATAGCATAATATTAAAAATTTGCAAGATGAAATATTATAGTTTCACTCAGAGCTATTAAGTTTATTTTTTTCTTGCTTATTAAATCTCTTGAATAACTTATTATCTCCGGCGGTGTAAAACTCTGTTCGTGGGCAAATATTTTATCGAATATACAGTTACTTAAAAATTCATTATATAAAGAAATAAAAATATATAAATTAATGTTTTTTGACTTGACATTCTTCAGCTTGATTTTAACAATTTCTCTGAATAAATTTCTAAAATAAATTAGCTCTCATATCGCTTACATATACGAATATATAGCTTTGTACTTGTTACATTCGTATATGTAATAATTTCATGCGTGGTAATGCAACTTGTAATGAGGCACATTACAAAGCAAACTTTCAAAAGGAATAACACACAGAGACATAGATTAATAAACTCCTCTTATTGTGATCATTTTGATATGCGTTGTATGTGCGCAATATATATACATATGATACATATAGTTTTCAAAATAAGAACAATAAAAAATTGTACTTTCTCTAGCTTTCCAAAACTTTAGCTTTTATAAAAAGATTATATAATAACTATCAACTATTGGAAATTACATAGAAAAAGTATATATTACATATATGTATATATGTATATCTGTACATGTCTGTGTGTCTGTGTGTGTGTGTGTATGTGTGTGTGTGTATGTGTATGCGTATATATTACATCTAGAATATATAATTATGAATATGCGTAAAAACGATGCAGATATGCATATAAATATGCAATTTTTTTGCAGTTTTTTTTTCTTTTTATGCATATAAACATGCGTGAAATATATGCACTTACAAAAATGCGATCGACCAACTCGACTGTCACGTTTATCTTGCTGCGATTTGCGCGGCGTCACCGTGACTAGACGCTTTTGCATATGAATCGGACATCATGCCCGCCGCACAGTACGTGAGTTCACAAACAGGAATAGTACCTAGCAATCTTATACAAAAACGTCAGGTCAATCGCTATTATTCTTATTGCGTGTCTTCGAGTTATGACGAAACTTTCAAAAGATCTTGTGCCGCAATTGGATTATTATTAACGCGAGAAAAAGTCAGAGGGCGAAAAATGTAACATACATCACGCGTATGTTTATTAATCGATGTGCTGACTGTATAACTAAGTTCAATTGGATACGAAAAATGGAAATATTTTTATTCACTATCTTTATCTATCTAAACTGCAGTCAATAAAATTTTCTCCGATAAACGGAAAATGTTTATCGGAATTTCTTGTGGTTCGAGTACGCGAGATAAAATGAAACTACTCTTATTGACACGAATGAAAAATACATTTATTGACGTTTCTAGATATTCTATATATTACTGTATGTTACGACTAAACTTGAATCAGTAGAGTTGTTTTATCAGTTCCGCGATCTTCTCTGTCGTACAAAAGTCACAGAAGTGAATAGTTGCATTAAGTCGTCTTGTGATTGACTGATTGACCGCAATGTCGTGTGCGTATACGTAATCAAGTCTGTGCCCGATTGCCTGATCGGGAAGTAATTCGGCAGTCTGATCAGAACCATTTGATACGTGGCATTACATACCGCATAGGGCATCGGATCCGAACCTAATCTAAAAATAGGGCAAGCCAAATATGGACCTGATGAGAGCCTTGCGAAAATTTGTACTTGGGCAGAACTACTTTTACAAACGAGAACATCCTGAACATTTGTAATATTATATAATTTCACGAACTTTCTCGTGAAAAAAATAAGACTCTGATACACGACACATTCCAAGACTTGTCAGTCAGGCTTTCTCATGAAAAAGAACAGTATTTCATACATTATTGCAAATTCGCAGACCTTTATGGAAATTTGTTTGAATCCGCCATCTAGGCATTGGTCGTGATTTATCGCATCAGCATAGAGTCTTGTTAAAGCGGCAGTTGGCAACGTTGGAACTGGCCTCCAGATAACATGAGCCGGAGTGGTGGGGTCCGGATGAGAAGAGGATAAACGGGGGAAATCATAAAGGTCTAACAACAGAACATACTCCGTAGTAAGTGCGAGCGCAGCTTTGAGAAGAGGTTCGCGCGCAACATCTCGTCGACGAAGATCATCAAGATTCGCATCTGCGTCTTATTTGCGCTGCTGCCACGCGTTTCTCTTTGGAACCGTCTCCTCCCTTCAGGGAAGTCGACACGTATCCGCAACAAACTCTTCGAAGGTGCGAGGAGGAGGTAGGTAGCTTGGCGAACGTCTAGTTTCCGTTTGTCACTCTCTCAGACGAGCTTTTCCCCGCGAAGATGCGGCTCGACGAGGACTCGACGAGCCATCCGTTTGAAGGGAAACGTGGAAAAGGACCCTATTGATCCGATGCACTTCTCCAACTCGTGTATCTCGTTCGTTTCGACGGCGGAGATCTCGCGAATGGACGTTTCGAATCGGTATCTCGTCTCGCGAAGCTCGCGAGTGTACTCGTTCAACTGCCTGTGATCGAACGAAGTTTGATTATTGTAAGAGTCGAATCTGTGATCCTTCAAAGACATATATTGACTTCTTCAATAGTTAACGAAAAGCGAGAGACGTAGTCTCTCAAGTTGCGAGTTTTCACCCGTGGAAATATCTCTCGTCTGAGACGAGAACGTTTTCCTCGCGCGCCTTTCCGCGTACCGCACTCGGGAAATTATACCAAGTATCATTATGCAAATTTCGAGGAACCTATTAACTAATGGTCTCCAATCTTACAGCAGAGGCGTGGCGTATCGGCTCCACGAGAACTGCTGTTTATCGAAATCGCTGCGTTGCGATACTGCAACGCAGCGTCATCTATGCGAGCGAATGATTAGACAGCGAAAATACAAAGACATCTGATTTATCATGACATTAATATTGTAAGGTGTAGCAATTGCGTAATACATTATTGTCATCGAGTGCTATATATGAATTAATGTCTAGTCACCTAAAGACGTCATTATCATAAATATATAATAAATTACGTATCAAACAACAATAATTTCACAAAATAGTCGAAAATAACTGTGAATCTTTGGTAACTGACCGAATGCTCGTTATTACGTAATCACTTCTACTGACCTCGACATGACTTTATTGAAGCTCGTTGCTCGTTGGATGTCATAAAACACATATACAGAAGTTTCTACACACATACGTCGCACTTCTAAATTCGTTTCTGACATCACTACATTTATTGTGATAATTACACTATGATTAGCTTTTCTAAGATTAAGCATTATCAATCGTGACTATAATCGTGATTTTTTTTTAATCTTATTAAAAAACCAATTTAAGAAAGATAAACAGAATCATATTTTATGATGATTACGGACACATTCATACATTATTCAAAACGAAAAGATTAAAAGCGTTATCGATCGTGATACCAACCTTATCGAAAAACGTCAATTTAACAAGATAAAACAGAAAAAATACTTTATAATGCATTACCAAATGCATTACGTAAGATAAAAGGAAAACATTTTACGTAATACTAAAGCGATGAAAACAATTCTAATAAACTCTTTTTTCCCCTTTAGATCGACTGTACGAGGAAGAAATAGTGAAAAGTCGACGAGACATGGCGGAAAACAAAGTATTCACGCGTAGCGAGATCGCAAAAAACAAAGATAAGGATAAAAACCTTTTCATCTTGCACGACAAAGTATACAACGTCCATAGCTTTCTCAATGAGCATCCGGGTGGCGAGGAGATTCTGCTAGATCACAAAGGCATGGACGCCTCCGAAGACTTCAACGATGTCGGGCATTCGAAAGATGCGATGGAGCTGATGAAGAAATATCAGGTCGGCGTGCTCGTTGAATCGGAAAGAACGAACAAATCGCCAAAGTCGGGCTGGGTAGCAGGATACAGCAAGGCGACGGAAAAGAGCGTTAACGGACCTGGCATGCCACTCTATCTACTCATGGCCGGAATCGCAATCGTAATAGCTATCTTCTTTTACGCATATTAATCGATCCGCGGGGATTAATCTGTGAGAATGTTGTAGAGGTGTGATAATGTGATGTGTGATCTCGAAGGTATAAGGTATTAGAACAAGATAAGTTTGCATTAGTCTCTAATGCCGCTATGGAATCCAAAACGTATCTCCCCATAATTATCTTCATCGAGGGAGAAGTCATACTTTTGTATATGCATCCGTAAAATATTGTAGATCCGATTAATGTTAATATTGTTAATATTTTTAATATCTAAAGATTGTTAATTCCACTGGAATATGCAATATGTTTCTTACATGGAGAATATAAATGTAAAATTAGAATCAATCGCTAAAATTATATATACGAACGTCAATTTTGAAATCAGTTAGCGATATTTTTAATAAAATTAGAATTGTATGTTTCCATCGATCAACTTTTATCAAGCAATGTTACGTAAATCATTAAGCAAAACAAATTTTATCTAACGTGTTATCTCGTATAGTACTATTATGTCTGTATGTTATAAATTGCTTTAATTTTAAAGCAGTTTGTATATCATTGCTTTATTAGATTGCTTACGTGAGCGTACATGTCTGATAAAAAGAATTGGAAATATGCTCAAGATATTGTAAAAATTCCTATTGTAAAAAGAATATATAAAAATAAATTTTGTGTATGTGTGTGTGCGTGTGTAATAATTTTATTTAATTTTGATTCGATTATAAAGCCACACTTCAATAATGTCAAAATTGTGACAATATTAATATATACTTCAATTAAAAATATAAATTTTTTAAATAAAATGTTTCATCGTAGTGTAAAATTTGAGAAATTATAAAATAAATAGAAATTACAAAATAAGTTGAAATAAATTGTAGCACAATATAAGTTAAAAAAAAAAAAGATTAAATGTGGAATTACTCTAACCAATTCGACGAATTATTTTTGACGATATTAGTTCAATGTCATTAAAAATTTTTTATCACTCAATTTTTGATCTAAATAATGCTAATCTTTCGATCTACATAATGCTATCTATTTTACAAAATGTATTTTTGAGATATGTAGCACTTATTTCGTATATACTTCTCTTGAAAAAGTAAAAATAAGAACACAAATCCGTTATCTTATCAAATAGATATACTTATCTAGATATATACTTCTATTTGCTAGCGATAACCTCATTGTTAATTTTCATACGATGTTAATTTTCATACGTGTTTTTTAAGTATATGTAAAAATGTTCGAGGCAGAATAAATTATGACATTTTGCTTCTTTTTCTGCAAATCGTTGTAAAATGACACGTAACAAATCGCTAAAGAAATTGTGAATTTTCACAATCACATAGATATTTCTTATTCAGTTTTGCCACAAGAATATATGAATGAATGAATCGTAGATGATTGATTGTGAGAATAAAGTATTTTAATGAATGAAATCAAGTACCAACTGGTTAACTACAATAGAATGTAAGAATTTAACAACGCAATATGTGAAGTCAAGGAAGATTGATTGATTGCGCATTTGTTACTACTCTAGGACAAGCAATCTCAGAGCAGGTTCATTCGATTCATCGAGCGGAAAAGTGAATAGGTATAAAAAGTAAATTATACAAAAAAATTACAAAGAAATTATAAAAAAGAAAAAAGAAAGAAAAAGATGAAATGAAACGAGGAAGATACAGTGCTAAAAAGAAAGAGGGAAAGAACGTGAGAGAATTGACAGAACCAACTCAAGGCTAAATATGATACCTACATATGTTATTCGCGAACGTACACATTTTATCCAATGAAGTAGTACGAAGAATAATTATACCTTTACATGATGTCTGTCTACATTGTATTGGGCAAAAAATACTTTTTAAGTGCGAGTATGTAAGCTATTATTAGGCTATCGAATAAAAGCTTTTATTGTATTCACAATTGGTTCGATCCGCTTGTTAGGTGCTGCACCTATAATTGTCATATGCCCATCGATGCTAATTGTAACTCACGTGGTGGACATTACACGCCCGCGGCCGTCACGTGTCGGCATTTACACATCGGTCATCCGAGGGGGTTCGTCGCTTTTCCGAACAAGTGGTGGAAAGTGGTCGCATTGTCGCGCCACCACGTCCGACTACCCCCGTCGGCTTCGCGCATGCATGCACGCGTGTTAAAACTCGCGAGGGAAGCGCAGGGGGCTTCGGTGACATATGTGGAAAACCGCATATCCTTCCTGTCAACCGTCGGCCATCTGCTTTACATACCGACTTCCGGCGCCGGAGGAAACTTTGAAACGCGCCCAGTCCTCCGGCTTCTCTGGGTCGCAGTTCTTCAACCTCTCATAATTCTCTCTCTTTCTCTCTCTCTCTTTGTTTTATTTTTGTTTACTACGAATCTTTATACAACTTGCGTGGTTACACACTGTACATATTCTTAGAGGGCAGAGCCCTAGAATATCAATAAAGCACAATCAATCAATCAATCTCTCTCTCTCTCTCTCTAACTCTCCGCCAACTTCTCGCCTCTTTCTCTTTCTCTCTTCTTTTCATTTCCATCTCTTTCCACGAATCCTTTGACGCTGAGCAAAAAGATGTCACTCTTGACACGGTGACAGTCTCACATGTTAAAAACGTTGTACTATATGGAAACCACGACGTTGGTATTGTCTCGTTTCACTCATGACATTAGCATTCATGGTGCTCTGAATGCAATAGGAATACGATAGAAAAAAAATCGCCACAGGTTACGATAATTAAGCTAATTAAGTGAGTTAAAATAGTCAAGTAAGATCATATTGATCTGGATAAGTTCTCGTGCTCTTCGATATTAAATAAATATGAATTATGCAAAACGTTCGTCGTGTAAATTCTAACTCGTCCAATTCGAGACGCTTTTCGTCTTCCCTGCCGGCGGCGGTAAAGGATCGTTTACATTTAGATGCCAGAGCAGAAAAGCGATTTTTTTTTCTTTATTTCTATTTGCCGACCTCTCGATGGCGCTCGGCGTCGCTCTCTTTGCAAGGAAGCGGAAACTCAATATGGTCTCTTTGGAGGGTCACGATTCCCTCTTCTTTTCCACCCGAAACGTAACTTTAAAAACACCGAAGCGTGTCTCGGTATGAGGCGGATGTAAATTTTTCAAAGGACCTAATGCACGCCACTCTAAGAAAACCGCTGCGGTAATGCGATCCAATTCGCGTTTCAAAAGAGTATCTTCTACTTATTCTGCTTTCCGATTTCGCGGTCGTTCGCGAGTCATTAAGTCGTGTAGCGTAGGGCACGCCTTCAACAGAAGGCAGCCGATACGGATAAATGACATCACGATGATTTAAACGATTTTCCGCTGAATGGCGCAAGAACACGCCGCAGAGTAGTGTCTTCGCGAACGGGAAGAACGGAGGGGGTGGGGGGAGAGGAAAAAAGTAAGGTGCGCAAAGAAAGAAAGCGAATCCGCGGTGAAACGAGGGAAATTCTCAAATGGACGTAACGAGTTCCTGGCAGTTTCCCGGTTGCTTCTTGCTACCGTCCACCCCTATTCCACCCTCGCACTTACTTTTCCCTCTCGTCCCCACTCGTCCCGATCTCTCGAAAAGCAGCAATTTTTCCAATCCCTCTTAGATAAGGCGCTTTAACGGAGAGAGCGCCGTAACAAGACGCTATTTTCCTCGTTGGCGACGAAGAAAATAAACTGGAAAATGCGCGGTAACAGGTGCATACGCAAAAGGGTAACAGACAGTAGAGAAAGAGACAAAGTACTTGGGTGCGCACAGAATCGTAAGGCGCGTCGCGGCCGCCGCCGCGCCACGATAATAAATATTCTGGTAAATGTGCACGCGGCCGCCTTCTCGAGGACGGCGATATTTCACGCGTCGCGAGATGAGCGCGCGGCACGCATGCGGATTTATGCGGCAAATTGTTTTTCACTTTTCTTCTTTGAGAACGCTCGACTCTGCTCGAGCTCGAGCACGCGCGTATAACGCGCACGCGAGAGGCCCATGCCGATAGGGAAGATGAATATGATAAAAATTTAATTGCCTTAGAGGATAGATAAGTCTATCTGCTTCTCCTTCGCGCGGTGCAAGTTTGCAATACCGTGTGATTAATGAAGGGAGGGAGGGAATTTGTCAGATACCAGCGGCATCAGTGCCTTCCAAAAACCTTCGAATGACAATCTTGTCTTGACTGACTGGATCACCAACCGATCTTACCTTGACTGGTTGGATCACCGATCAATCTTGCCTTGACTGACTGGATCACCGACCGATTTTACCATGACTGGTTGGATCATCCTCCGATCTTTCTTTGGACACAAAAGAGGTGTAAATCCGACCGGGCAACCTCCACGTGGTACACTTTGAGTGATGCTAATGCCGGCGGTACTTAACTTTCAAGTCTTGTAACTCGAAAAATACTTAACGAAAAAACATGTAATTATAGTGTTTTGGAAATGCCTCGAGATAAGCTACAAGAATATGTAATAAAAAGTCAGCAGTTCCATTAAAAAAATTGAAGGTGACCTTCACGTGACCTTCAAGCAACTATTTAAGGTCAAATTAATGACACCATCTTATGTCCCCCTCGAAACTATATAACTTTTGTCTGAAACATTTTTGTTGAAAATGCTTCATTGAAGAATTATCGAGGTGCGTTTTTTAAAATGGAACACCCTGTATAAGCAAAAATATAAAATCTCCTTGGAAGTACTTATAATCTCAAAGAGACATAATTTGCTAACATAAAGAAATTTTGTTTCTTCATGTAAGCAAATTATGTATGTCTGATCAAAATTATCAAATTTTTTCAAGAAGATTTTATATTCTTGCTTATATATGAAACAATGAATTGTTGATTTGATAATTGTTTTTTTTCTGTGTATAAATGAATAAAACTGCGAGAGGGACTATTTACTTGACGCTTCGTCTTCCGACGTGATAGCGAGATGAATGTCCCATTCCTGACAAGCCGTGAATCGATCGCAAAAAGAGCATGATATCTGATAATATCTCAAGAGGTATTCGAAACTGACAATTATACGGCAACATCTGTTTTCCGGTTCATGCCTCGCAAGACGATGCACGTGCAACGTCACGTGCTTGAAGCTGCATCAACGCTCGCGGTGATGTGGATGAAACATCAATCCACGTGAGATTATGGCACGGCCGTTAGAGTAACGGAATGCCTAAAGTTTTCATAATGCGGGCAAGTAGAGAAGAGTAGAGAGGACGACGCGAGGTCGAGTAATGGGCGCCATCGGCTGTGTACGCAGCTTTTCAAGTGTGTTTTAACGAACTCCAGACGGCGTCGTCATGGACGAGAAGGGGAAAGAAATGCTGAAGGGCATTTTTTTTTCTCCAGGTTCGTCGAGATCGACGAACTGACGAGAGCTATTCATGGAGAGGATCGATTGATCGTCAACGAGGGATCAAAACTTTCAAGTATTGAGGTACACATTCTTCAATTATAAAAAAATATTTTAATATTTAAGAATCATCCCCGAATACAAATGTCTACTCGAACCTAGAGAAAAAAATTTCCTGAGGGTTTCTTGATTTTTCAGATAAAATTAAAATATTTTTCAGATGAAAATTTAAAATAAATTTGATTATTATCCGGATATTTTAACCTTTTTTCTTTAGCTCTTTTTAATTTAAAAAAATGATATTTGAAAAAGTACTGAAAAGAATGAACTGCATTGTAAGGAATACAAAGAAAAGAATTTATATAAACGTAAAGGAAGTATACTTAAACACAGTAGAAGAGTTCTTTAAAAAAAATTTGAAACTTCCCTAAAGATTAAAAAAACTACAATTTGTATATAAAACTTTGGTATTCATAAAATGAAAAGCAAAATTTTCGAGGATATAACTTTAACAAAAGAAATAAGAAAAACTTTTCAGTTGAAGCGAGCCTCAATGTTTAATATTTTTCTCTCTTTATATATATATATATATATATA
>QKQZ01010789.1:0-20645 GCA_003595255.1 Solenopsis fugax | reverse complement strand
CATAATGTAATATATTGTACATTTTAACATATATGTATATAGTATATCCTTAAAATTTTTTACAATACTTTTATATTATATAAAAACACATATTAAATCATATCTGGAAAAAATTGCTTTTCAAATTAAGACTTTTGAAAAACCACATGAAACACAATCATGTGTAGATATCACGTTAAGCTTACATTGTAAAATGAATCGCCAAAACATATTGCGCAACACTTCATAGTTCCTCGATAACGAAATCATGACAAAAATGTTGAATCGCAGGCATGCAATCGCAAAACACTTGCAAAAAGCACGTGTAGTTTTTCATGACACCTGCGAAAATATGTTCCGAAATAAAAAAAATCCGGCACATGTAAACTGAATCGTACGCTGAGGAAAAAAGTTGTTAATTTAACTAAATTCTTCAACTTGATTAAATTTCTTTAATTCAAATATTTACGTATATATTTAAATTAAATGTAGGTAAGTTAAATATATAAATAAATGCTTAAACTAAAGTTCAAGTATTTAAGTCAAATACAAAAATAAGTTGAACTGAAAAAATTTAATCGAGTTGAAAAATGTAGTCAAGTTAATAACTTTTTCTCTGACTTCGAATTCTCAGACATTGAAGGTATGTCTCAAGGCAACTATTGAGCTATGCGTGATTCGTGTGATAACAGTTCACTATTCATATGACATTCATGATTAATTTAGTATGAATGAATAAATTCGACCGAGTTCGCATTTGTTATCTACCTATAGATATCTATAAGTGCATTCTTATCTGTAGATACATTCTTTTTAAAAAGAACAGAGCTAATTTGTATTGATTCGTCAGTAGTGCGGTGTTTCAATGAAATCATAGGGCGCGAGTCAGTCGACTCATGTTGATTTATGTATGTCGCTGTGACTTTACGCGTTACTTGCAATCCTCGTGTTATACATATGTGTAAACTGTAAAAACCCATTATGGTAACTGAATTAGAAAATCAATTAGATTAATTACTGGAATGAATTACTAGACTCTTGATTATGGTAATTAACTTAATCAATTTTCTAAAATGGAAAGTGAATAGGTAAGCGTGAAATTCTAAGAATAAAGAGCAAAAGCTAATAAAAGCTAACAAAGAAAAGTAAATAAATTAAAAAGAACTAAAATAAATAGAATAATAATAGAGAAAATAAGAAATAAATTATCTCGTCGAATTACCGTTAACGAATCGTAAATCACGAAATGATGAGAATTTGAAATGATGAGAATTGCAAATTGCAGTCCGGCGTTAGCTTTACAGCGATAAGTGCACGGCAAACTTGATAGATAATTATCACGTAGGGTTGATGACTGTAGATGCGACAAATCCTGCGATAACCGAAGAGAGATTCGCGAAGATTCGCTGACTGATAAGCGTTTCGAGCACATTCAACGATCAAACAGAAGATTTCACGCGTGCATGTAAGCGTGTAAGCACAATAACCAGCAAAAAGTTGTGCATGCAAACAAGATTGCGAAATGTAAAGTGATACCAGAAAACAATACTAATTATAACGCAAGGACAAACTTAACATCATTAACAAATCAGATACGAGATATCTTCAGCCACTTTTTCTAAATATAATACAAAATAAAATATAATAAACTATAATATTGTAATATCATATCAATGAAACATAATATAAAATTCTAAATAGAAATAAATAAAATATAAAACTGTTGCAAAGAAAAATGTTTCTTGATACTAAGAAATAATACTCGACTAATAAGTAGTAAACGGACTCGGTAATGATGAAAATATACGAATGGAGATTCTGAATTAGGAATAATTAATTTATGTAGCTTCTCAATTTTATGCTTTATAACACGACGAAAAACTTAACAAATGAGACATCAAATGTCTTTAGCCATTTTCTAAATAATAAAAATATATATAAAATAAAACTAACATCATTTTAATGTAATATAACATAAAATTGTAAATAAATAATATATAAAATTGTTGCAGAAAGCGGGGAAAATGTTTACCCGATATTTTTTATGAGATATATTTAAAGCGTCTTTCATTATTCTATTAATACATTTTTATTAAGACAGTGATAATTGTTAAATTTATCGTATATTTATCAACATTCTTTCCGAATTCGTGATTTAATTAAACGATTTCCATAGTCATTCAAGTGGCTTTTTCCGGGGCGGTAATTCTCTTGCGTGACCGACTCTTTCGATATCATCGTTATCCTTAATCGGCGCCTTCATCTTTCTCGATATAGAAACACGCGTTATCAGAATATTGGCGAGACCCTTATTTGCATTTCCTTAATACGTCACTTGCGCGAATTGTCGGAATTAGTTGAGACAATTGCGAAGCGAATAAGAAAGCAAAACAAGAGATTTTGCAATGTGTTGAAATTTTGCCGAAATCAATTTTTTATTATCTGCAGTATTTGGTCACAGAATTATAAAATAAATAAATATCTTTTACTTAACTTTTTTCTGTTTTCATAGATATATTGAAAACAATGAATCTTAATAACGTTATACAGGGTGTCTCAGACCACCCGTACACCCCTTTTATCTTCGCAGGATAAGATCTTATCCAATCAAAAATATGTTCAGACAAAAGGGCTTAAAACGTATGCACACACGAAATTAAATCCGACTAAGTAACCTCCACATGGTACATCTTGGGTAATGTTGATGCTGGCGGTACTGTAACTTTCAAGTCTTATAACTCGAAAAGTACTTAATGGAAAAATATTTTATTATAGCTTTTTGGAAAGCTCTCGAGGTAAGCTACAAGAATATGCAATAAAAAATGGAGGGTTTCATTTAAAAAAGTTGATGTAATTTTGATCTGACTTTTGCGACGCCACCCAAGGTAAAACTAATAAGATCAATAAATAGATCTTTTTAAGCCCTACAACTTTTGTCTGAATATATTTTTGATTGGACCTTATCCTGCGAAGATAAAAGGGATGTACGGGTGGTCTGAGACACCCTGTATAACAGTGTATTATATTATATAATAAAATAATATCAGGGTTGAGTATTATGTAACTAATTAAAAAATTAAAAGTTAAATAATAAAATTAAAAGTTGATAACTTGACTTAATTGCAACCAAGTTAATTTTTATTATAATTATTTTTAAAACACAAACTTTTTTAACGTATTTAATTTTTTTTTTAAGTTAAAAATGTATCTGTGTAAAAGAAAAAATTGTAAAAGACGAGAATACATTTCTATACAAAAAAAACAATGTTTCTTTATTATTTCATATAAACTTAATTTAGAAATAAAATAATAATTTATTTGATAAATTATTGTTTATTTAGTGATCAAATTTTTAAAAATTTACATTCTAATTTAATACAAATAATGATTTTCCAAATTAATTTTTAACTTAAGTTAATTTAATCTTAACGCAAATTTAAAGAATTATTTTTTTATTCAACTTTTAATATAACTAAATTAATTTTACAAGCCATTAACTTTAATTTAATTTAGTAAAAAGAAAATATAACTTATCCAATCTTGTATAATAATAATACAATTTTTTATACAACTTTGTTTTAAAAAAATTACTTGACACTTGTTTTTTTAAAAAGATAATTATTTAATGATTTTTAATTACCGATACATTCAATCAAAAGAAAATACATCTTTTGAATCGTCCAATATTATTGTCGTGATTAAGAGGCATATACATACACTTATGGTACAATCAAAACAGATCAAAAATGGAATTTAATGTCGAGAATTTTTTGTGGAGAAATGGAAAGCGATAGAAAAATTGTATTTATTCCATCGTAAAGATCATACTTTTCTCTATTTGACATTTAAATTTTATTAAAAAATAATATGAAGTACTATTCTCTAAATCACGTTTTCAAAAACGCGTGATTACTAATTCGTACTCAGAATGCGCTTATAAAGATGTTAGCGCGCTTTTTCGTCATTCTATCTTTATCTTTATTAGACGCAAAATAAAGATAGAATGACAACACGTTCTTTATAACGCATTCTAAATATGAGCCTTCGTCTTGAAAATGGTATGACCTACGACAATTTTACACACTTTGTCTAGACACTAAAAACTAGTACTTGAGTAAGATTTCTTTTACAATGTTTAGTTTTTGTCGCAAGTAAAAACGAGCAAAATTTATAAATAAAAAACCGTTATGCTGACTTTGACCAGATGTCATTTTGTTTAAACGCAGTATTTTGAGAAAAGGCTACGTAAAGCATTAAATCTACGCTTTAGCTTTATAAAACTTTTGTCATTTTATATTATTTTTTAATCAAATTTAAATGTCATATAGAGAAATGATTTTCACAATAAAATAAACTACTTTTTTTATCTCTTCCGGTTTTTCTACAAAAAATTTCGCAAAATTATGCCTTATTTGGCAAATGCACTTTAAGTAAGTTTTGGATATAAAATACTTGCTAAATATTATCGAATTTTAAAAACTGTAAACTTCTTAGGTTTATTCTTTTCTTTCTCAATAAACGATAAAAAATTTTGATTGTGACTACCCAAATTTTAGCCCTAAAACCAGCTACAAAGGAAAATAAAACAAAAATTAATTTGGCTTGTAATGGTTTATACAGTGTAAATGTTTTGCTGCAGTTTTAGATACATAATTTTTAAACAAATAAAGGATCCAAATGAACGTTTGTGTAAATATTAGGGTTTTTTATTAGTATATCTATTTGAAAAATTTGATTTAATCCGTAATACTATTTCTTCATCAAATTTGCAAATAAGTAATACAAAATACGATTTTACATAAGAATCGAGAGTGAACAAAAAATTAAATAACTTTTAAACCAATACGAGAATTGTGCTCAAATTTTACACAGGTGCTTAAACGTAATAATAGAATAAAATTTTTTTGTTTTTGGTAATGCTTCGAAATGTGACACATACATCCTTAATGAACATCTTTTAAGTTGAAAAATAATCACGTTACTCGCACAATTTCTAAAATATTATACTTATGATATTATGTAATACATTGTACACAGTGTTGCGAATTGTATAGGACTATAGCTACTAAAACGTCCCACGAGTTCGGTAAATAGTCATAGTGGGATCGCTAATCGGTTTGAAATCGTTCTAATCATCTTTCCGTCCATTCTCTTAATTCCTCGTTACGCTGCTTGTTACACAAGAATCAATTAAGATTAATTCATTGCTGACGCAATAGCGATCGATAAAGAACACGAAGTAATTTGAACATCGCGTTATGTTAACGTGACGGGTCTCTTCCATTGAGTTGATAAAGACGACACTATTGATTCATCCGATACGCCTTCCATCACTTTTTACTTGATGAAAAGCGAATCCATTTCATAAATTGATCCGAAAAAATAAGCTTCAATATATAATAAAAAATGCAATTATAAACACACTATAAATACAATTTAATCAGAGAAAATTGTTTAATTAATATCACTAAAATAAAAGTAAATTTTTTCCATTATATTGTAGTTAGTATAACAGCACTATTTAGATATTATTCATAATTGTTATGAAAGCAGAAAGAAATAACGTCGAGTGCCTCTCAGCTCATGTGTAACTTAAAATGCTGATTACCTGTAATGTATTGTTTTAAAACTACTTAAACGTAATGTTATCGAAAGAAAAAGTCTTTTTTCCTGGCATACAAAATTACATTATACACTCCAAATGTACGAATTCTGGGATACTTTAAAAAAGATATATATTTATATATAAAAGATTTTATAAACTTATAACAATAAAATTACAAGACAACTGAGTTAACAGAGTTGTTATATTAAAACCATGTTTTAAATGTGTTTAAGACAAATGTTAAAAACATGCTTTTTAAGGAAAGATTTATCACAGATTTTAGGGAAATAATGTTCGTATAGTTACTTTATTTGTATATAATATTTATTTCTCGTAAATATTATGCAAAATTATTTTATTTATAAAATGTAAATCTCTTATTAGTATTCAAAACATGTACAAATAAAAATTATATTTTTGATTCTATTATTTAGATTTTAATGTTCAAGTATAGAATTTTTTAGCAAATAATTTTTTTATTTCAAATATAGAGAATATTTAATTATATTAAATTTATTTTTTATTTTACTTATTTTTATTAAAAATTAAAAATCTTAAAAATTACAGTTACAAAACTGTTTTTCTTTTCACTGAAAGCAGCCATTGAGTATCAAAGTACCACTTTACATATTTTTGAAATTTTTACACAAAAATAAAACTAAATTTGGAAATAATTATTAAATTGTTACATTAAAATATAAAATGTAATATGTAATATGCATTAAAATAATTGTATTTTAAAAAATATGTTTACATCATGCAGTTTTGTTTTAAAAATGTTTTTCAAAATACTGTTTAACAACATGTTTTAAATAGAAAAACACAATGTTCTGTTCGTTAAAAAAAAAACGTGATTTTTACTAACCTTGCAAATAATATGTATTACTTCTTAATTTTCAATATTAGAGGATGTATCAATGAGACATCACAGTGTTTGATGTTGACACGTATATAGAATGACTTGGAACTTCATGGATTGTTATATCAATCGTTATCTCGATAAAAAATAGGACAAAGATAACATAAAATAAAAAAGAGCTATAATATAATGCATTTATATTTATATTTAAATATAAACGGAACGAAAATAACATTACTTTATTAGATATTATTGAAATTTAAAGAATCGTGTTCAGTAATCCTTAAAATATTATTTACTATTACTAGCATTAATTAATAAATTATAAAATAGTTATATTATATAGTTATTATACTATAATTATGAAAAAATAATTATAATAATTAAAAAAAGAGAGAGACAAGAAGAATAATATAATGTATTAATTTAATATTTATTAACATAAATATTATTGAACTAAAACATAATTTCTAATATCGCATATTTATCTGATAATTTCGCTAATTAGATTTGTCTAATATTAAATATTTAATGTTTCATTTATCTCAGATTGCATTATTCAAATAATATTTTAATTGTATTTAATATATAATATATTCATCGTTTTAAATATCGCATTTCTTTCTCGCACATAGATTTCCTGCACTTCAACAGGCAGTTGAAGATATGTCCGCATAATACTCAGGCATAACGGATACCCTGTAAACTCTCTTGTCTCGTATGTAAATATGTATACAATTACACCATACGTATAGGGAACAGTGATTTCTTTTCAGTATCGTATTTCATCGAAAAATCAGACTTTGCCCAACGATATTAGGCTCAATTTAAAGCAACGGACGTACAAATCAATAAATTAAAATATTCAGTGTCCTTCGCAACCATTTCTCCGAATTATCTATTGATCGAGCCTCCTCGCTTTTTTTTTTCTTATAATTTCAGTTCTTTTGTGGCGAGTGTCACGTTATCTATGCATGATTTTACAACTTTATATTTCTAAAAATGTCGACAATACGTCACACTTTACATAAATGCATTCGTATTTATGACCTCGGTAGAGCGTGTCGTATTCCAGCACACTTTAAAACGAAATCTTTGAATCGTCTGTGAGGATCAAGATTTTATCTGTTTGAATATCTGAGATCTCCCTTATCGCTTATTGTTGGAAGGCCATGCTTTTATTTCTCATTATTTATAACTTGAACGTGATCATAAATATCCTGCGACAATGAACGTCGAACGAAAAATATTTAAACACAATCAGAAATTTTATTATTTTTAACAATATATTATTGTTATGATATATATTATTTATATATGTATTATTATTTATATAATTGATATACACATACGATATACTATTATATACATATATAATGTACATTGTAGACATATTATTACACAATATATCACAGTATTAATCATTGTTTACCATTTATTTATTATTATGAGACTTAAATATATTACATAAAATATTAATATACTTTTTTATTTGCAATACATATAAAGAATATTTATACAGGGTGCTCCGCGAAGAAACCGATAAACTTCTAAAATGTGTTCTAGAGGTCATTCTAAGCAAAAAAGATCCACATTATAAATAATTCGGTCTAGTTATCGAGATATATTGTAGATATAGATAATTTTATAATATTATAATAGGCGAAAAGTACCAGACATTTATAATTACATTATTATTTAGTGATAATATGATAAGAATATTTACCTAGTAGAATAATATAAAATAATAAAATTCGCTAATAAAAGTTATAAATGTCTAGTGTTTTTCGCTTGTTACAATATTAATAAAATTATAACTTGATAACTGACCTAGTCTTTAAATCGGAATCATTGTATTAAACTGACTTGCTGATATACTTATAACTGGTTTAAGATCATCAATGAATATTCACTGCCTTTCCAATCATAAAAAATCTAGATAAAGAAACAACTTTATCTTATCTTTCTCTAGATTATTATATAATATATATTATATCTTTATCTTCATCTTTATCTATAAAAGAAGTGTTATCTTTTTCAAATTATCTAAGATAATGTGAATAATAACGAGAATAAAAAATATTATCCTTAAACCTCCAAGTTACCATTTATCCTAAAAAAAGAATTTTTCAAAGTAATAACAACAGAGTTGTGTTTCGAAATTTACTGCCAGTACTGAAACTCTATAAAAATATATACATGAACTATATATTTTTAGTGTATATTAGAACATAAAATATGTATAATTATATATATTTTAATATAGGTATAGACATATTCTACAATCATACATAATCATATATAAATATATATATAAATTATATGATAATTATGTATAATTATACATAAAAATCATACATAATTATATATATTTTAATATATATGGACATTTTTTATGTATAGCTATATATAAATAATTTTTTTCGGGTAATTATACAGAAAAAAAATTAATATAAATTCCGGATATCATCCAGATGAACCAATTAAATAGGTGCGCCTCGCTTCTCTCTCTTCACGAGAATCAAGAACGTTTTGACTACACAGAAAAAAAATTAATATCAAATCAACAATTCATTGTTTCATATATAAGCAAGAATATAAAATCTTCTTGGAAGAATTTATAATTTTAAACAGACATAATTTGCTTACATGGAGAAAATTTTTCTCTTCACGTAAGCAAATTATGTCTGATCAAGATTATCAAATTCTTCCAAGATTTTATATTTTTACTTATATATGAAACAATGAATTATTGATTTGATACTCATTTTTTTCTGTGTAATTTCAAACTTAATTGTCTTCAGTGCGATTCAATACTCTTTTAATGCAAGGCGCAGTAAAGCCAAATTGCCCGCGATATTTACGAAAGGCCAGTAATTCCGGGACCTTGCTTACTCTATGTGCACACGTACATACACGGACGCACACGAATGCGTGGATCCTTTTTCCGCATAGCGAATCGTAAACGGCTCTATTCAGCGTTACTTCGCTCGCGCGAGTCTGCGGCTAGCCGAGACGGCCGTTAATATAATCGAGGTGACTCGCCGGACAGCCCCGTGATTCGTGCAATGTAATACGCGGTGTACAACGATGACACGGGCAATAGCGCGGAATGGAGACATTGATAAGAGTCACAATTACGGCGCTCCGTTACGTAACGGGCGGCCAGCGAGAAAGCGTCGCGGTTCCAATTTAGGATGACCACGAGCGCCTTGATCCTCACGGACGCGTCCTCCTTTCCGACGTGTATCTATCCTCGAGAAATCCTCGCGTCCGTTTTAAAATTCGGCACAATGCAATCCGCAACTTCGCTGATTGAATTTAACCCTCTGTAAATCATGTAATTTTCTTCGGCTTCTCTACACGCGATTGGTTCACCTCACTTCCGAGTTAATTTTCATTACTTTTACAAGTATTAAAAAAAAACTCTTCTGTGACTTACATATACTGAGAGAAAAGAGAAGAATTATGATAATTATAATTTGACAACTGTAAAGTTTAAGCACCTGCCACTCGTTTTATGAAATAATAAGAACTACACTGAAAAAGTTTTTTATGTTCAAGTAAATATATTTATTTTAACGTCTTTTCCTTGATTTAATTAAATATTAGCTAGTATAAAATAATTTATTTTTAAACTTAGGAAATATTGTTTAAATCAAGAAAATGATGTTAAAATAAATATATTTACTTCAACAGAAAAAATCTTTCGAAGTGCAAAGTAGTACTAAATACTAACAAAATATAATCACTGCAACGGTTTATGGACACTATTAAGATAACGACTCAACTACATTACAGTTATGTAAACTTCAGACAAATAAGATACGACAATTACATTTTTCCAGTATAGACAACCTTTTTTTTTAATGAACTACAATATCATAATAATTAATTAATTATTTATTACAACACTTTATGCATCAATAATATATTTTTCAAATAATTCAAGATAAAGTTGTAAAAATAATGATTTAATTCGAAAATTGCCTGTTTGAGCTGTTGTTTTTGCATGAATTATTGAGTGTTTATTACACTAATTGCTACATTGAAATGCGCATACGTTTTAATAAGTCTGGTTCGGGTTTTCCTCGGTG
Organism: Solenopsis fugax; assembly: GCA_003595255.1. NCBI lineage: Eukaryota > Metazoa > Arthropoda > Insecta > Hymenoptera > Formicidae > Solenopsis > Solenopsis fugax. The sequence continues at coordinate 10,105 of QKQZ01010789.1, read as the reverse complement.
CATACATTTTGCGGTAAATATCTTTAAATCCACCATCCATTCTCGTCAAGTGTGTGTCACTCATTAAATGTCATTGCGTTGCATTGTTAGAATTTATAATGGTTAACATGATTTGTAACATTTGTCTCGCGAAACAAATTATCAACGTGAGGTTAATTGTTTCCGAGATATGTTGGTCTTCTTTTTATTTACGTAAATGTTTCTTCGATTTCTACAAATTTTACAGTCTGACTTTAATCTTTATTATTTACTCGAATTGTTTATTATTTTTATTATTTATTCAAATGCTATATATTTGATCTATAATTTTACAGTTAACTTTTATAAATTCTTTTATAAATTCTAACGATGCAACACGATGACATTTGACAGCGGTTGACACATATTTGACGAGAATGTGTAGTAGATTTAAAGATCTTTATCGCAAAATATATGCACTGAGAAGGATCCAAACCAGAGTTGAAATGTATGCGCATTTCAATTTATATGTATTTATACTAGAGTTGCGACAAATATTCGACGAGTTGCACCAAATATTTGGCAATTATTCGATATTCTTTTTCTTTTTTTCGATATTCTTTTTTTCTCGATATTCTTCTATATTTACATGTTTTTATCCGTATTAAATATTTGTTAAATATTCAGCTATTCGGTTCATAACTACCGAATATTCGGTTTTCGTTAAATGCCGAATATTACTATTTGTTGCATCTCTACCTCCTATTTTTACTTTTAAAATTATTTTTATTATTATTAATATTATTGTTATTTCGATTTTTTAAAGCATTGCTGAATAGCAGGATATCGAATAGTTGCTGAATAATTGTTGCAACTCTACGTATTTATATATAGTAATAATAATATTACTATTAATATAATATTACTTAATAGTCAACACTAATATTCGTGGCTTATACGTAATATACGTTGGCTTAGGCAATTTTCGAATTTAATTAATATATCTTTTTGAGGCTATTTGTGTAGGTCGATTATACAATATAAGGTCGATTTAAGTTCACATTTTATTCGTACGACCAGAATAATTATGAGAACAGTGAAGCAATCGTGATGAAGCTTCCTAAGTGCTAAGAATAAGAATGGAGAATCCCGAGTTCGAGCCTCAATTTGTCCATCACCTACATTTGCGTGACTATTTTTCTGAAGTTATCCAACGAACAGTTACTTTTCATAGTTCTTATATAATTTATTCTTCTTATTGTAACTTTGTAATTGAGGTGCTACTTGTCCTCAAATTTCTGGTTTTTAGTTATGATAATTTTCTGAAAATGAGTGTATACATCTCTAGAAAGTACAGACGTGTCCCTCTATCTCTATTACAATGACTATCCCTACTTACGAATTTTTAAACTTATGACCGATATGTTATTGATTAAAAATTAATTAGTAGATTATTACAAAACTGATTAAGTCAAACTCGTCAAATCATCTAAATTAAATATTAATTTTATAACATACTAAATATTTTATTAAGTTATGTTTTTAATAAAAAATAGTATTACTTTTCAATCACTTGTTGAATATAATTAGTGTCTAAGTTAAATATTAATCGTAAAATAGCAAATATATTAAAAATTATAATTTTTCAAAAAAAGTTTTTTGTCATTTTCTAAATAAAGATCTATAATAGTGTTCAGTAATTGTTTGCATAAAAAATACTTTCTTTGTAATGAAATATAATTGCTTTTTGACTCATGATCAATTTTACGACCAAAGTCTCGGAACGTAAACTCATCGTACGTATAAGAAAAATACTTATATATTTGATTGTTTTTTTTAATTGTATGTATATATATTATAATTAATTATAGTACTCTTAGTTTAAAAAAAAGTTCACAAAGTTGTCCAATCATGTGTATACACAAAAGGTTAATTTCGTAATATTTAACCTTCTACAAAAATTAACGCAGCAGAAAGTTAAAAATTCCAGAAGTAAGTGAACGTTACGCACTTTGTGCTAACATTGCTTGCAAAGTTGCTTCGCAAGCCAGATATCGTCGATATTTTTATGCAAATCAAGTCAAGGAAAATCAAATCATTAAGGTTTCGCTGAAAATATCCTTCATAGCTTCGTTCTCACGTTCGTTACATTTTCATAACGATAAATAAATGATGAAGGATTACTGATACTGAATGCCGAACTTACTATGTAAATTAGAACACAATAGGCGCGCGCTAGTTAACTTTTAATATTATATACTTTTATAAAAAGCATAAATATACAATTTTAAAAATATGAGTATACATGTACACAAATTTTTTTCTTTCGAATTTAAAGTATAAACTATAAATAAACAATAAATATAATAAAGTAAAGATAATAAAATAAAACATAATTCTTTTAAATTGTGACATGTTAATAAAATCTTTTGCATAAACGTAATTTCCTTGTAAACATAATTTTTAACATTCATTTTATGTTTATCAAAATAAATTCCTAATATTTATCAAGATTACACTCGTAAGAAACATAAAGTTTTCCATTAAAAATATCTTTTCGAAAATCTACTCCTACTTTGTTAATCTTTATAGATGAGAGTCGATATAAGGAGGTTGTTCTATTTTTTATATTGTAATTTCTATGTCTGCTCTTAATACTTGTTTTACTGGCTAATACTGAAATTCTAACACTGAAATTAACTGATAGGCTACTAGTAACACATATCCGTAAATACATATAAACTTATACTTAATTTTTATACATATACTAGTAAGCGCTTCACTGCTTGTGTGTACACATCTTATTTGATTCAGGATAACACCGGTATATATGCCGCAACTATCGACAACTTATAATTTATCAAGTATTACTTATTATGTTAAAAAATAAACAAACTATACCAATAAAAACTTTATTTTGTCTATTAAATATTATAAAAAGTTAAAGAAGCAATATATTTATATTTTTATATTGGGAAAAAAACTTTTTAGAAACCTTTGTAATTTTGCCATATATTTTGAAAGAGGTGAGATATTATGGCTATATATGAATAAGGCAATCAAGCTGAACAAAGAACATAAGAGCCAAGCATTTGTATTTTCCATTCTTTACTATCTCTTTAACACTTACACAGAAAAAAAAGTTAGCATCAAATCAACAATTCATTGTTTCATATATAAGCAAGAATATAAAATCTCCTTGGAAGTATTTATAATCTCAAAGAGACATAATTTGCTAACATAAAGACATTTTGTTTCTTCATGTAAGCAAATTATGTCTGATCAAGATTATCAGATTCTTCCAAGAAGGTTTTATATTCTGGCTTATATATGAAACAATGAATTGTTGATTTGATACTAATTTTTTTCTATGTATCACAAAATAATAATTACAACTCAAAATAAGACAGACTTAGTTTTTAAAGAGTAAGTGAGAATTTTCACTCTTACTCTCTCTATAGGAATACATTTTTATTCTTATTAGAGTGACAAATAACTTGAAAAATTGCACAGGCTCAATTTTCACTCTTTATAGTGATATTTCACTCTACAAGATTTAAAAAAATAATTTTACAGGAAATTGTCCAAATTATTTTTATTCCTAATTTTACCTCCATATTATTCATATACCTAATCTCGATATATTCACAATTATACTAACATACATGAAGATAATTTTTCCTTTAGAATTCACCCTTAAAATTATAGGCAGTTGTGGCATAGCCTTCGAAGAATTTTACTATAATTTTAATAAAATTTGAGTATAAAATTTAGCAAATTTTACTAAAATTAATATTAAAAGTATAGTGAGATTCTTCGAAGTCCATGTTACTTCACAACTATCATACTTTCAGAGTAAATTCCAAAAAAAAATTCTCTCCGGATACTTAATGTATATTTTACATTTATATTAATAAACTAGCGAATTAAAAGGAAATTAAAAAATAAACTCCAAAGGATTGGATAAGTTAATACATTTTTTAACCAAATAAAGTAAAAGTTAATGGCTTATAAAATTAATTTAGTTACGTTAAAAGTTACGAAATACTAACTAGTTAAAAAGTTAAAAATTAAGTTAAGTTAAATTAAAAATTAATTTTGAACAATATTTTTAATTATATTAAATTAGAAATTCATAAGTTTTTACAGTTAGATTATTCAAAACAATATATTATAATATGGATCATAATATGGATCATCAAACATATATTACATTTAATATTTGTAAAAGAAATTTTATAAAGTAACAAAGAAATATTATTTTTTAAGGAATGTATTTTTTATTTTATAAATTTTATTTTTTTTCTTTTACTTAAATTTTTAATTTACAAAAAAGTAAATAAATTAAAGTTTAGGTGTTTAAAAACTAACGTTAAAGTTAATAATTAAATTATTTAAAATTAATTAAGCTAAGTTAAAAGTTATTAACTTCCTAACTTTATTATTCAAAATAAAGTGTTGCACCCTGATTTATTATTTAACTTTTAACTTTTTAACTAGTTACTATCTCTGTCTAAAATAAATTATAAGGAAGCGTAGATATATTATACCTGTCATTGATATATTATACCTGTTCGCGAAAAGGTCAAAAACTCGTTTGTACGTTACTTACGCAGTTTCTATCAAAATCGCGTCCCGGTTTCCCTTGCCAACCGCTCGTCCGCTTCGCGGCCAAATAGACGTCATCGAAAAATTTGCACGCGCCCGCCTTTATGTAACCTGGATCCGGAGTCGCGCGCATGCCGCATCAGGCTAGCAACCCCCCGTACCTTCTCGTACTCGTACTTACCACGGGATTGAGAACCGCTTGCTGCACCTTTCGACGAGGATATCCTACACTGTCAGGATTCCATAACGCGTTCTCGGCCCGTTAAACACACGGTAATGATCCCGACGACGACGACGACGGCGATGACAACAGATGACAAACAAGACATCCACTCCGATCGACGACCGTTGCTCAACTGCACGATTGCACGCGTGTCTCATTGGTTAACCCCGACCTGACACGTGACGTATTCCCCCCTCCTCCTCGCGCATTTTCGTTCAGTGCACAGTAGGGCGGAAGCTTTTGAAATTTGGAACCTACAAGAATCACTTGCAGTCTAATTATTTCGAAGAATTATGCATTGTAGACAAGAGTAGTTCTGCTATATCATGCTCAATCAAACAGTAGTTTTGCTATTACAGTGTCGTACGCTTTTTGGTATTGAGAAATAAAACATTCTTGATTAATCATTTTCTATTATAATCGCATTCAAGTATTTGATAAGATTTTGCTGAATTTGAATGTTATAACACATAGAAATATCATTGTTAGGTGATTATTTATCTCATTAATCTTTGAATAAAGTTTTCATAACGTAGATAAGTAATAAATTATAAGCTAGAGAGTAGAGATTGTCTCTGTGATGAGAAGTTTCTTTCGAATTTAGATTATGACATCCGAAATCTCGTAATATTCGAAACAAAGAAAGTTAACTTTTCTATTTACAGAGATATTGATTTTAGAAACGAACCAATTTCGTCCTACTGTGCGGCGGCTCCGTTGGCATTGAGTATACCCGAAACACTGTACGCCATCTTCAGGCTAGCTACGCTAGGTACGCTTTTTAAAAACATTCAAGTCAATTTAGTATGAAAGTTGTTAACATTCCGTTAAGTGGGTGTGTAGAAAATTTCATGTGTAATAATCAGAGTGGTAATTAATTAAAAAGTTAAAAATTAATAACTTTTAATTCTAAATGAGTCAATATTTTTAACTTCAACTAGTTAATTTTAAAATACATAAACTTTTTTCTAATTGTAAATTAAATGCGTACACTGAAAAAAATTGTTTAAATAAATATATTTAAAATCATTTCCTTGATTAAAAAAATATTTCCTAAGTTTAAAAATAAATTATTTTATACTAATATTTATTTAAATCGAGGAAATGTATTTAAAATATATTTACTTGAATATAAAAAACTTTTTCAATTTATCTATATAGAAGAAAAAAGTAAAAAACATTCCCATATAAAAAACAATTCTTTGTTATTTTCATATAAACTTAGTTTATAAATATAAAATATTAAAAATTAAAGTTATTTAATAATCCGCATTGTAATTATTTTATTGCTTAGAGTAAGCTAATTTTAAAAAGTTACATTTTAATATAAATAATGCTTTTCAAAATTAACTTTTATCTTAGTTACTTTTAACTGAGTTATTTGTTTAATCATGCAATTTTTAACGTAACTAATTTTACAAGCCATTAATTTTAACTTTAAATATTTAGTTTAAAAAAATACATTAACTTAACCAACGCTAATATAGTAATGCACAAAAGAAAAAATGAACCGAAAGATAGTAAAGAACAAACATAATCACAAATCTTGTAATAAAAAATTTATCAGTGTTAAGCTTTAAATATTTATGATTTAAACTGTGTTTTTCTAATGTCCATTTCTAACAACTTCTAGATTAACTTTGATCTCGATTTCTTTTTTTTAGTTAAGAGGATCCTAAAGCAAGAATTAGAAAAAAAAGAATAAAATTAAATCAAAGTTAATTTACATTGTTGAAAATGAATACAAGTGAACTCGTCACCGACCAATAACTTTCAAACAATAGAGGATGTGTCTCTAGTCAATAATAGATCTTTTTTCTTCAGTTGAGCTTCTTACATTTTTCTCTTTTCTTCTCTTCAATATGGCAAAAAATCAAAATCCCTCCTCTCTTAATAAAAAAAATTTGAAATTTTAATTTTATTCAATAATTCATCTATGAATAAATATTATTATATAATAATATTAATATTAATAAATTAAGATTAATATTAATAAAATAATTATATAATAACACTACAAATAAATTTGTAAAGTAAATAAAATAAAACAAATTCTTTCATAGTTAGCCACATGGCGGATCACTAAAAAATTATCTAAGCAATGTTCAAATTTTTATTTGAGAAACATTACGACTTTGATTTTTTCGGAGTATGTAATCCTAAGAAAACTCATCGTTTTTAAAATAGATCAGATCTCACGTAATCAATGATTGATAAATGTAATGTCGGATAAAGTAGATACCCAGATCATTTTAAATATTTCAATGCAAAATACTTAAATTTCATTGAATTGCCGAATCAAGTGCGTGGCAGCCGCTGAAGCATCACGTTCGTTCCACTCGAAGTTTACATCGCGCGCAAAAAAAACGACTTGCATTTAAAAAAGAAAAAACAGTTTATTTTTATACCGTACTCTTTTCAAAATAGTTATATGTATATTGAGGCATCGTAAAAATATTATCCTAACAATTTTTATCTAAACGTAAACTATTTCCTCCGTGAGCGCATCGTTCACCTTGGCATTTTATTTACTCTTTTTTTTATGTACACTTCTTTTAATTCTAATTTGTCAACATATTACCTAATTGTTTATAAATTGTTCCTCGCCCTATATGACGCATTTGTATACCTAAACTTAACGTAACGCCATAAGCTAACATTTTTCTTCCGAGTGGCACTATTAATGATTACATATTATTGTCGTTCTTGTTTTATTACTTGGATCAATTTCATTACGCGCAGATAACTCTATATACTCTCCCTGTCATCCAGTCTCTTTATAAGAATTACATCGAACCCTTACGAAAATTTTCGTTTTACTTTTTCGACACGAAATCAGCTGTAATCTCGCTTTCAACGATCCTTCGAGCTTTCGGCTATTGAACTATCGACTTGGCGGATCATCTTTGAGATCTGCGAGCTGTTCAGCCATTTAAATACTCGGAAATACATTTCTTTGAATCGCAAGATCCAGAAGTATTTGGATTTCCATTTCTTCGAGATTTGCGAATCGTTCTGGAGTCTCCTTCATTCAGATTTTTCGATTTCCAGTCGTCAAAAAATCCGTTGTTTAATTATCTTAACTTTTCATTTTTTAATCAAACTCAAGGATCGTGTGTTGTCGAGGAAGAAATACGAGAATTCTCGTAACGATTCGACGTTACAATAATCCTATAAAAATCGATATTATTTAACAATCTAATATTACAAAAGAGAATCTTATAATACAAATATGCGTACATACGCGCGCATTTACACTGGTCAGTTTAGCTTTCTAAAAAAATATACACTTTGTATAATCGTCTCTTTATTATGTAGAATAGTCTTCATATACAAAGTAACTAGATACAATTGACTCCGTATTCTTTCAAATGTGACGATCTTGATCTTATCTAACCGATCGAAGCAATGCGAGAAATCACAAATCACTCGCTGAATTTCATCGTCAGAAATAGTCAATCAATCTATTTTATTTTCACGTTCCTTTTTCGATTTTCTATGGAATTTCTGAATTAATCGAATTTCCGAATTAATCGTGATTTACAGTATGATATCGATCTTTAAGAGTTTCTACAAATTGACAGAAACAATCATTGTTTAATTCTCGCAATCGTATAAAGATAATTTCTAAAAAAAATGTTAAAGTACTTGTCACAGAATATCTTTGATTCTTAATTTAAGCTAATATTATTTTAAAAAATAGAGATTGCAAGATGTAATTCCAAAATACAGAATTTTTGTCTTGTACAAGAAAAATAAATGTAAGAACAGTTTTATCAGATGTGCAAAGAGTCTGAAATGATGAAAATGAAATGGTGAGAAAGCAAAAGAAAATAATCGCAATATGTATTTTAATCGTCACTTTTGTTATTTATTTCTGTATTCCTTGAAATGTTTAACATACTTTCGATTACTGATACGTCACAACTGAAACAATTACGTCTTAAGCAAGTCGTTACAAAATTTGTTTGGAGTCTCACCTTGAACATTTTCTTCGATAAACGCGCTTAAATTCGCACGCCATTGATTATTAGAATTTAACAATTATCGTTCGGAGATTAACAATTGCTCGTGGTCCAAGTCGCACTGCTTTAAACGAGTCCGTGCGAGTGAGCAAGCTCTTGGCTTCGGCAAATCTTCAGAAGCGAGGAATAAACACTGCGTCAGTCAGAGGACTAGCTTTTGCATGTCTCTCATCTCAACTACGACAACGAAATCAGACGTTAGATTGCACCACTCAATTGAATTACGATTATCTTCGTGCTCCGTCCCACTTTTCTTTTTTTCCTTTACGACGCGGGACTTCTGGATCAAATCTGATTCATTTGCAAACTCAGAGCAAACTTTTTAGGCGGATCAACGAAGATGAGTTTCTCGCGAGATCTCGTAATGCGAATTGGAAGGCGAAGGAAATTAAATCGAAGACGTGGATACAAGTAAAAGAATTTCGTCTTAGGATTCTAAACATTAATTGAAAGTAACCAAGATTTTAGAAATTGAGATTTTAGTGCTATCTGTTGAAATAGACAGCAGATGACATCCGACCAATTAATTTTAAGTAATGTATACGGCACACTTAATAATGATAGGATATTTTTTATCGAAATGTTTCGCCTTCCAATCCAACCAAATCGTTACGCGATTTGGTCCCTCTCTCTCTCTCTCTTTCGTAAATAATAAAAAAAAAGAAAGAAAAAAAGATCGCCTAGCAAAATTCTATACGCCTATATAAAAATTGGACGAAGGAAGAAGAAAAATCATGCATGATCGCGACTTCCATTCGTCCATTTCTCTCTCTCTTTTTCTCTCTCGCTACAAAAGAACGCTATTAGCAAATAAATACATAAGTCGCACTCCTCTAAAGTTAATTTATAGTGCCAAGAGAGGTGCGGGGCACTTTCTATTTCCTTTTCTTCTCTCTCATTTTTTGTTGATCCAAGTTATTTTATCGGGTATGAGAATTTGTTAGCATCAGCCTGATCTTCTCGTACGCGTACATCAGATTGTCCGCCAATCCTTTACAGCAACCATTTTCCTGAATGGTCTGGAATCTGTAAGTCTTGAAGTTCTTGTCGTGATCGATGTAGGTGACTGCTGCCATTAAGGGACATATGATAATCTTTGCATGGTCCAAAAAGTTAATCTGAGAAGTAAACAAAGTTTTATTTATCTCAGAGCAAGAGCGCAACACGACAATACTATAATGTAATAACAAAATGCTACTAAATAAACGTATATATACAGTTATGTGTGTATATATACAAGGGTGGTCCGATAAGTACTTAGCCTCACCGCCCGATGGCGCCACTATCGCAA